>JAUTBV010097257.1:0-16696 GCA_032361325.1 Lepetodrilus fucensis
CATCCTCGAAAACACAGGCCATTATGACTACACTAACCTCCGTCAAATATTTGACGGAGGTTAGTGTAGTCATAATGACCTGAGTTTTCGAGGATGATACATTATAGAATAATACATCACAGCATATAATAATGGGATAACTAAATATTAATAGTATTACATGAATACATTAAAAGAAAATATTACCTTTTAAGAAACATACAAAATCCAAACACTCTGTTGTGTATTACGGTATATAAGTATCAGTTGTCAGCGTTCCAATAGTATACATTACATCATGCATATGCGTTTATATTGCATATAGCTTAAACGTCACAATAATGTATGTGTGTTCAAAAACAGAATCCATTACGAGGTTCATGTTTCATATGTTTCACTGACAAACATTACGTGTGTATATAAGGTCCATGAAAGTCACAGTATCTAAGTAGGAACATGGGTGCAAGAATTACCGTATGAATCACAAGTAAACACTCCAGTATCCGCCACGCAGTGGCATGTATCATAGAGTCTTGATTAATTATATAAATAAATTACACGTCTCAATTCCAGCAGTTAAATTGAATATTGGGGTAACGGACTTTTATCACGGGGATGTGTTGATTGTAGCTTCTGGGCATATGCAATCGGACTATCAGCGAGACTAAATATCCAGCGATCTCGGTGCTAGCCTAGGGAAGCTTTATCTGTTGGAGAGCAGCTTCTCTGACGTTGCGAGGCTTCTGGCATATTAAGAGGCCCCTTGGGATCGCGAATTTACCAACTGTTCAGTTTTAACGGCTGCCTCTGTATCAAATCATCCCTCCCCGTCAACCGCCTGTCGGAAAGAACGTTTATATTCGGGCGATAAAATCAGATAAAAACTCGCCGATTTACATCAACATTGAGAAGCATTTGATTGTTGACTGTCAAAATAGAAAACAGACTCACGTTAAGTGGCTGTTTTCAACGGTTTTTGGTATCGCGGTACGATGGCTATACTCAAGGTTCCGATTTAGTAAAAACATGGCATCCATTTGAAGTAGTTTAAGATGGCAGAGAAGTTAGTACAGCGCAGATCCTCTTCAGACAATATAGCTGCCAATAGTTCAGGATGGAATTGAGAGACTATGAATGCAAGACTTAATCGGCTGTCTGTCCTAGGAGAGCGATAGCCCTGTGAGCCAGTTAGTGTTGCATGTATATATGTAAATTTGATTACATGTACTACGCGAACCCTATATCGTAATGGCTCCACACATTGTTTATATGTCTATTCTGGCTTCAAACGGAGAGATGCTGCTTAAGTGAGATCAGGCGAGATAGTCACGGTAACAGTGAATATAGGCCTCGTAAGTGTTGGGTACAGCACGTAAACTAGTATAAATGTGTTGCTCTGCTCTTCGCACATACATCACTACACCTGCAGTAGACTGTAGCCATAATAGCCATGACTTAATATGGGAACAATGTGTTTTTTACTAAACTGGTTCTTCATGAATGCGCAGATGGATGAGCTTGCCGCTTATCCTCGTAGTAGTTATCATTATTATTAAGAGCCTCTCTGTACCCCGAAAATCAGTTTCACAATGAGGGTCCCGCCATTACTTTCAAACCCTATACGGTAGTCGAACTATACATGCTGGTACAGATATGGCTTTCAGAATGGACTATTCCACCAGTTGTGATGTCATCAGTGCGCAGAGTAATATCATATCTAGGACATTACTAGGACATTACTAGGACATTGGTGCTACTAGTAGTTCATCTCCTAACCCATCACTAATACAATTAACCATATTCTAGGCTTGTCTTTAAAGGAATAATATCACAGATATTTATGGTTGTTTTGGACTAGTTCTTAGCTACAACTGCAAAGTGCATTCACTTGACCTACATACACTAATGTTTGTACTTCCAAAAAGCTTTCCACCGCTGTGTGGTTGACAAATTTCCAATGCAACCCCCTCCCCAATAGACTGCTTCTTAATATATAATTCAAAGGGGACGTAACTCTAATGTTTGCTCGCATTCCTTCTTAGAACAGCAATGCATTAAAGACAAGATAAATAGTGGAACGTTCCCTTATTTAACATAAAATATCAAGTGCTGGGAGATAAGTACATCAGTAAATAAATACTCTTGGGTGAACAAATCATGAGTAATTAGTCTCAGATCGAAATTCGTGTGTCCATTATATAGGTCAATCAACTGTGATATTATGCCTTTAACCACAAATTCTCTAGATACCACTCTCCACCCCTACTCCCTATTGTCTCATGTTCATAATGCGCCCATCCATTACATATCTCATATAGAACCAGCTAAGTGGGGGAATCTTAATAGGTCAATAAAACGGTAAAGTGACTTATAACGATTCATACACGAGAAGTCGTCTTGTGATATATATTTTGAATTCTTCCATTTGACCATGTGCATTGGAATGTATGAAATGAAAGATATTTTAACTGGAAATCTGTTCGCACTGTATTATACATTTAGTTCCATGTATATTACGTGCTACGAGAAATTATATCCCTTACAAAATAATTACTTTTATATTATACCTTTGATGTTTTATTAAAAAGGTATTCTATAGTATACAAATCACGTGGAATCACCTATGTTGAAATTTGTGGTAGGTGTTTCAGTATTTTGACAGAACTATTAAGTTCAACCGTCTGTTACTTCACCGTATGTTAATATGGCTATTTATTTCGACACAAGTTCGTGTTTAGTAAACATCGTCTAAATGGGTATAACACTTTGCTTTATGGGTTGATAATTGCATGTATTGGGAGCTAATTAATGCTGCGTTAGTCGTAGATGAGCGTAGTCAAGTTGCAATGACCTCCAAGGTATAAAACGGCTTTATCGTGATAGCGCACAAGGGCAACTAAACGTAGATCTCATTACGTTGTAGAACATAGTCTGAGCAATGATCTAGAGAGCACGTTGTTCATCATTCCATTTCTGACATGCAAACGTGAACGTATTATATTAAATTGTTTATTATTAATTGTCATCGTTTATATATTGTATATGATCGAATTTAAATTACACATACACGTTATTAAGAATGTATTTCTAAAAAGAATACGACCTGATAATTAACTGCAAATCAATTTCACATTACGCTGATAATTTTGAAAATTGAAAAACGCCTGTTATTATTTGCATTACGAACCAAAAATAATTGGTGCCGTTCACATATGTAAAAAGAAACATTTTGCAAATGTTGTATCTGTAGTTTTGAATGAATGGCATAACATTTTGCGATCCATTACAATGTCGCTGTGGTTATTAATGCAATGGGGATCTAACTATTAAATAATATTGGTGTGAAATGATCGTAGTTTAATGCTGTACAGTTGCTCACTAAGCATTAAATACAAGCTAGCGTGTGATATAATACAAATGTTTCTGCAATTAAGCAACAAAGATACCGAGTAATTTTACAGCTGAAAGGGTAATAATGCGAAACAAATTGGCATCACAATCTTTACTAAGAGGAGATAACTCTTAACATTGTGACTTAAGGTCAAAGGTCGGTCGAACGCTTAAGCCCCATTTTAGTATTATCAAGGGTGTGTGTTTGAACTTCAACCTTCAATAGACAGTGAAATGAGACTGCAATTAAATCCGTCCTTTCTTTTCTTGTGAATCCATGTCACTTTCTCGGAGCCATTAAAGCGACAATCTGAAATCCTAATGGGCAACTCAACCCGCCGAGCAATTAACATGAGCAGTTGTACTTAACTATCCCATTACGAGGGAGCTGCTATCGTTAATTAGCCGTAATAGAACGCTGGCGATGATAGACCAACAAATTACTGGAGATATTTGTCAAAGCCAATACTAATTGAATAGACATAGCACTCAGTCGTTTTAGCGCCGAACCCATACGATTTCAATCCCTTGTGAATTAAGAAAAGGTCTAGTGAAATCGACAACGTGAAATTGATCCCGTGGGTCCTGCATTGTTCACACGTGGGGTAGAAGTTAACACTGCACAGAATAAGAGGACACAACTTGGGATATGGCCGATATGTGCCATCCGATAATACGAAAACTGGACTGCAGAGCCGGCGGTGTTGTTGCAAATGTCTCTCCTCTCCTCGATCGTCCGTACTGCTCAAGCTTACTAATGCTGAAGAGATACAGCGACACGGAGCAACGAGCGGAACTCCAGGGAGTTCAGATAAAGTGCATTGTTGAATTAAATAACCGGACAAGTCAGGGGTACAGTATTGGTTTCCTGATTCTGCATAGAAATACTCCTAGGTGTTGTGTCTGTCTGATGCCCCCGGGGGCAGCTGCCAGTCATACACTGACAAAATATAAGACTCCCATTGTCCGTATGTTAATATGTATATGGGCATAGCAAGACCAACTATCCAGGGCGAAACATGACCACACGCCTCTTTACTGGAACCAAAGGCTACCATGACTAGAAGAAGAAAAATGGACTGTTCACAAATAGGTTTTATGCTCAAGCACATTGTAATATTTAATATGTATTATATACTATCAACAATAATAAAAGCGTATATATGTAAGAGGGTAACACATTTCAGTAGTTATTGCAATCTAACAATAATACAACTCAGTATAATTGATATAAAATTAATCCAAGTTACATCTTGTTCTCACTAAAATACTCCTGTTCAAAAATCGCCCTAGATCAGATAAGCAAGTCTAGATTTCTTGAATATCAGCGGTTCCTTTTATATAAATATAAAATCAATCAACATAGTTTATATTTAAACTATTTATTTTCATCCTCTGATAATAATATGGTTTGTCTAGTATAAAAGAAAAGGTTTACTAGCCCTGGTTCCACTAGCTCTGATTCCACTAGTCCTGGTTCCACTAGCCCCAGATTGTCAGTCATATTGGCTGTTACCGCCACCGGATGTCATCCCCATTATAAACAAACTAAATCAAATATGTAATTACAAAAATGAATATAGTTAAATATGTGTTTTATTCCATGGTGTTTATGGTAATAGCACTGTAATAGCACTATAATAATACATTTAAAACGTGACATTTCAAAGCCATACAAACAATGCAACATATGTCATAGCACTGATACATTTAGCAACTGAGTGCATTCAACTCTTCCTATCCATCAAGCCCCCGTTTCACGACGACCTCCTAAAGTTATGAGCTCCTAAAGTTATGACCCAGTTTGTCACTTCCTAAGTTAGATGCTGATTTAAGAAGGGGTATGACTTGTGACATGGTCGTGAAATACTTTAGGAGGTGATAACTCGGATTAGGAGTTCCTAACTAGTTAGGACACTGAGGTATAGGAGGCTAGGGTCCGTTCTGTTGTATATAATGTAGGCAAGCCCGAGTTTGTAAATACGAGTGTCAATGTCAATATACATTCGTCTTATTTTGGCTGCTTTCTGTCCAGATTCGAGTTAAAGCATGGATACAGCAGTTGAAGCTTCTTCATCATCCTCGAAAACCCAGGCCATTATGACTACACTAACCTCCGTCAAATACGGAAGTTAGTGTAGTCATAATGGCTTGGGTTTTCGAGGATGCTTCTTCATGAGCAAACAATAATCTGAGAATGTTTTCTAATCTATCTGAGAATGGTATCTCATCTATTGTGTCTACCTAATCAGTAAAACAAGACATTTTAATTTTATTAATAGTTTATATGTACAGGGGAGTAGTCTAAAGAAATGGAACAGCCATGACATCCATTAATTGATCATTTGTTAGGGCTAGTGGACCTAGTGGTACCAGGGCCAGTGAAATGAGGGATAGTGGGATGATCCCTTACTTTCACCCCCCGAGACTATAGTTATTCTAATTAAGTGATTCACTCAAATTATCCTCAGATTATAATGAGGCATGCTGTCCATAGTTTCTTGTTTCAATTATTACTAGTGTCACAGGTCTAATTCACATACTATTATGAAATGGAACAATTGTAAAGTAAACTACATGTATTCCAAATTAATTGATGTAACTGGAATATAATCTCTTCAGACTCAACAAACAGCTATAGGGACAAGACTATATCTAGTTAGTTATACAGACGCACAGTCGCAGTAACATAGATTATCATAATGGACACTGCCAGCGGGGTATCACAAAATGTTACCTATTGTACATTGGACGTTCGTATGTTTCAACTATGTATACGATGCTTCCTGTTGTAAAATATTATATGTATATTATAGGTGCTCGATACTAATACACATTTTGAGTACGATATAATGCTCAAACTCAAATTGTATATGGGGATGTGGGAATAAGAGAGAGAGAGAGAGAGAGAGAGAGAGAGAGAGAGAGAGAGAGAGAGAGAGAGAGCGAAATAAAATAGAGAAAGAGAGAGAGATAGAGAGAGAAAGAAATAAAGAGAGGGAGGGAGGGAGACACACACACACACATAGCGGCTAAATATGATGCGGAACTGATTTATTGTAATGGCGTTTGTGGATATCCGCACTTGCATTGTGAGTTTACATCAATACGGCAGATCTAACAGCAGTATTGAGCCACAATAAGTACGTACCGGTCAGAATCCCCAGTACAGTTCGGTCAATACAACAACTCCATGCCAGAACCAAACATGACCGTTCCTCTTGACTTAGTCAATGAAGAAAAATAAGTATTCAGCAATAGAACAGTATTAGGAATAAATATCAAATATACAAACCATTCTGCAGAATTAATAAAATAAAAACCAATATATATATAAATATTTTTTTACAAATGTTTTTAAAATGCAGACCACAGCATTATTTTCAGGAATATGATTAATACAAAAATCAAACTCCTTCTTCAGAATGTACATTGTATAACATTATCTATAGCATATGACATGTAAATATAAATAAATATACACGGAGAAGCAACTGAAATTGTCAATGTAGAAAAACATTGATATATCATGTCAAGTAAAGTAAACTTTTCCCAGACACATTTTGAAGTTAGTCTCATCATCAACATCATTTCCATATTGCTTGCAATTAGTTGTGAAATCTATACCATTGTCCTTGTAGTCAAAGAGATCATAGTTTCATGTTCGTCAACACTCGGTGAATCTCGACAGGTGAATATTATTGAACATGTGTCCAATTTTCGGATCACTCTCACACGCGAATTAATGTAATTATCTCCGCATTGATTTCACGCGCGCTATGACAATAGTATATCTTACACGTCAGATCGATCCATAACTGAAGACGTCCTTACATCTGATGGAGCCTCGTCTAGACACTTAGTGTGAGATTTCACAGACATGAAAGGCGTCCCCGCGTTTATAACTCCGCTGTCTTACAGCATAATACTGAGTGTTGTTCCATCCACATTTCAAGTGTGTTTTCACCACATTTAAGTGATTTCCAGCGTCGATTCACATTAATTTAATTAGTCTGTTGAATTATAGCAACGTCTATTAATTTGTGTGGTTTAGATTTTAAAATCAACACCATTGTAATAGGGATACGTTTTATATTTACTACTATTCTTCTCGAAAGAAAATTAAACAATTTAAAGTATTTGGAAATTGGAACTAACTCAAAACAAGACAAGACAACTTTTTGTCATCCAAAGTCATCCTCTGCCCACATCGTGAAGCGCTTGAAATACTAGTTTTTCTTCGCTGCGTACAATGATGTTGAATAGTACGACCTGTTGGGAAAGGACGGGCCCAAAGACAGCATACTTACCAACATTAAATAAGTGTCAGTAGACAAAAGGTCTAAAGAACAAAACAAATATTAACTTAACATTATTTTAATAACGAAGACTATCCAAACAACTACATGCTCTATAGATGCACTATTCAAGAAATTGAAGATGAACTGTAAAAATAATAATATTTTCTTCAAACAAAGTTCCGAAATTTGATAGAAAGCACAGGATCTGTTCTGGCCCTTGATTTATTGTGTTGAGTATATACCTGTATGTAGAATGTCAAATAAATTTGGTGCGTATTAAGTTAACTTTTAGCATTGGTGAAATAAGGTACTGATTTAGAACACAAGTAAGAGCACATACTATAGTATTAAATTGTGTATTTAAGTCTCTCAAGTGCGGTCACCCCTCTGTGACATTTTCAAATAAATGGTTGCCAACAACATTGATTTAGGTTCAAATTTATTATTTTACTGTCAAGTTGTACTCCTTACTACGTCCATGATGCGCGCTGTCACAGCTTATATTTGTCGTCAGTATAACTGTGAAAAATCGATGCTTGTCGTTTTTTTAAAACTTCCATCCATTCTATCGTACATTAATTTAGCATTCGAACGACATGAAAATGAAAAACAAATACACGTTCATCGTATTCTTCTTTCTGTTTCCATAAACTAATGGCTCCACTTTAGCGTGTTATTTTCATGTTCTATCTACAGAAAACATTCGTCACTTAAATTTTGCGCAATAAAATTTGCAATAGCCTGGAGCTAAATTCGCCAATTTATCAGTTCCGGAGTCAATCCGTGTCAACGTTTTCAAGTAATTCACGTGTGCAAGACATTTTTTTTATTATCCCAAAGTCACTTTATCTGCCAGTTGGCTGATCGCCGGGACAATTAGGAGAACCAGATTTTCATTACACTTTTAATTCGGTCTTCTTGCCAAACGCCTGCCCCGTGTATCTGGCCCCACAATGCCCCGGTGAAATAACTCCGTTGCTTGATGGCCCAAGATTCGCCCAGAAAGCTGGCAAATCTGTCCGATTGCTTCACCCAGATTGAGAAGGATAGAGGAAGACAATACCTAATTGATAAAGAGACGCAAGCAATAATTTTCAGCTCGGCCCTAATTCCCCCTGCTCGACAGGATAACACTACCATAAAACGTTGATCGAAACCCATTGCGAAGCATTGTCAAGCGCCTTTTAATTTCCAGGCGGTTGCTTGTCGAAAAGAAATCTCGCAGATAGTCGGGATCGATCTCACAACGTCCAGAGCATGAGATCAATAGAGACGACGGAGACAGCGGGCATTTAGAGCACTTAATACCGCGCAAATACCACACGCGGTAGCAATTTACACCAATTTTATCGATATCGCCTTCAGTTGTCGGGGGCTTCTTCGAGGCAATACGCGCGTTAAACGATCGGGCTAGGAACGCGATGTATGGCACTACACGCGAGCACTCAGCTTTAGCAACATTTACATCAAATACTGTATCAATGTTTCAACGTGGTGATTTCTTCTAATTATTGGTATTCAACGGCATATATAACAATTATTCCTTCAAATAAAATAAAAAAGAATTGGTATCAATGGATAAATCACTCAGCGCAAGAGGTCGTATACTTTTATTTCACGAGTGGACGAATAATCATGGGCTTAATAAAAATAACTGTAAGCTTTTGTTGAGATTACCCACGAGGGTCTTTCAATAGATATTTCTTCTGTCCTCAATGTATTAATAATTGTCGTTTTAATTTTCACAATTCTAATGCCCAGCATCGGTAATATATTAATTAAGACGTGCATTAATTTCTCTGAATTTAATGAAATAATAAATTAGTTTCTGGTTTGTAATTATTGGGTGGATATTCGTATTGTTGTAAAACAATATCAATTAAACCATTGGGACCGTGACATCGTGTGACATTGCAGCGTATTAATGATTGATTTGGTTAGCACTTAATTGTAAATATTTGTATAATGTTCCCACTAGAACTGGCTCTAAGAAACTAGTGTGCACCTTTGACGGAACCTGTTTTTCATTTGAAGATTTTTTTTTGTTATTGCCGTATGCATGTCCAAGTACAATTGTTATGTTTACAAACATTAATAGTCTTTGTAGAACCATGAACCAAACTGTGAAAGTCGACAATGGATGTAGGCCTATAGCTTTATTGTGAACAGTAGGAGCATATGTAATTAATCTGAATATTTCAAAAAAGATGTATTACAGTAGTTTGATGACAATCTATACTACTCAAAATTTTCTAGGGATCACTATTAAGGGTGGTATTATATTATATTATATTTCAATATGTGGTCATTGAATAATATTTTCCTACAAAAATGGTACGATCCTTAGCAAATTTTGAGTAGTATATATCGTTTACATATAGAGAGCAATACCAAACGAAGTAATTCTGAATACCTGAGACACCTATATTAAAACCCAACGAAAGACCCAGCATTCTTGACAAGTTGTAAATGTCCCAGTTGTAAAAATATGCCTAGAATACCCGTTTCCGTCTCCGTGGAGTTAGTGTGTGCGTCTTGTTATATTGACTTGGCTGGTGAAGTATAAGACCAAGTAGTTGACAAGTTAGTAATCCTCAGTCCTGGCTTGCAGCAGTTATCAGCGATAACGTCGATCGACACCTAGGTACAAACATCTATGTAACACCCGTGATAATTCGACCTGGGCGAGTAATTCCCCCCTCTTACATTGTAATCTGACCAAGAAGAGTGATTGGACACTGCTCAGGAAGGCCTCAATGGGGGTTCGAGCCAATGATCAATAATAGATAGCTTTCTTTCAAAACACTCCACGTTATTGCAACGTTTAAGATGATAGATTGTTTCATTAGGAAAACATCGCTTGGGCTTTGATTTAGCGGAATGCCTCCTCGGCTGCCCATGTTGGCCGGGGGATCGGAACTGGCCCTCTGGGTCCGACGCGAGGAGAAAGAAGTTCGCGTGAGAATAGGCGAAATTCGACGAGAATAGACCAGTTTGAACAAAAATTACGATTACGAAACCAGATTCCCAAGAGAAGCATACTATAGTACATGTGTGATAACACATGCTAATAATGTGGCAACAATAGTATTTTTGAAGATTATTTTGAATTATTATCGATGGTCATAATAATCATGTGTCCTATATAGTTCGTCTATCATAATTACTGAGCCTAGACAGATTTATTTTCTGTTTGTTTTTGTTTTCTGAAAAATAAACAACAAGATATAATGTAATATATTATTGTACTTTGCTTCTATTCATTATTCCTGTGTTTTTCTTATTTTACGCTTTGGAAACTGAAGTCAGTCAATTAGCAGAAGATTAGTATTGCTGCGATTCCTCATAGTAAATATTACACGTCTGTAAAGGTTACACTAAATATTACATGCATGCATTGTCATATGCGTGCGTGCGTGTGCATTGAAAGTGTGACACAAATGTAACTGTTTGATAAAGCAAGCTTGAACCTCGTACTAATAATAGTTACAATTGTTGTTTGCATGATTAGGATAGTTATAATGTTTGTTCTTCCCTTCACGTTGGAACTTTGAGCATCACTAAAGAGGTGTTTACCAAAACATATATTGAACAGGCATGTATGTATGCGTGTGTGTGTGTGTGTGTGTGTGTGTGTGTTTGTGTGCGTGCGTGTGCGTGCGCGCGCTCGTGCATACCCAATAACATGAATCTGCTACCTACATAGACATTTTCTTTATCTTAATTAGCATGGTTCATTCCTATACCAGTTTCGCCATATGTTACTTGCTATCCCATAAATAAGTTCTTCTCGGTTTATTTCAAGTTTGTTTAAAGCAAGGGTATGTCTTAATATTTGCTTGTTTGTTTTCCCATATTTTAGCAGTTTTAATCTGATAAATATTTCGCGTATTTTTTTCGATGTCGTAGATCATCATCCCACTAACTTAAACTGTAACTTTCAGACATTTACCATGGAAACTGATTACATATATCTGATCTTTGGTCACACACATGTGTAAATGTCAAGAACGGCATATATGTCTAACACATTATGACATTATACCCAAAATGTTTGTAAATCAAATTGCAAATTTATTTAGAATTTATACGCAGTGAAGTCTATCAATATTACCCACATGGTAGAATAAGCTCGATTTCGAAATATAATGTTTCTATTTGGTAAACATAGACCAAGCACGTGGTAAAAAGGCCAATTTTAATGACCGACATTATACGCGAAGTGCCGTTTATATGTAAGATATATTTCCATACACCTGTTGTCGATGTCACGTGACAAAACCCCATACGGTATTCCTACCACTTAGCACAAATATTGTGCTAAATTGTGCTCTCTGGGTTAAACTGACATAAACAACACTCCCCTCAACACCGATTACGAAGCATGATACAGAAATGTATTTCTTCCAACGCAATAAATCACACTTTTCACGACTAATTAAGAAATATGATAAGATAAAGCCACCACTTTGTATGGGGCGTCATGGCGTCATTAGCTTAAAGTGATGCTAAGAACATGGCGCAGCATTTACCTCAATCTGTTTTATTACGTGTAACTGCGTCCAAAAGTGAGTAATACACGGCGCTTACGAGTGCCGATGACGGTTATAGTTCAGATGTGTGCAATACATGTCGCTTATTGGTTTTGATGATGGTTGTAAACCATGTTGCTCCAAAAGATGGATGTGCCTTGCCTTGTTCTATTTACACAGGGACACATTTATAATGAGTTCATTTCATTAATTCAATGTTAGCTTTTAATTTGTTGATACAACGTTGACATCTACATGCTTCTCACACTAAACTTTGCGTACTACGTGTAAGATCTTCATTTTAGTCAATGTGTTCCATATTGCAAATTGAATATTTGTTATTTATTTAAGTTGAACTAATATATAAGCTGTACAGTATACATATATTTAGTTAGCTACTAATGTTTCTGAAAATGTGTTTGTTTGTAAAATGTGTGTGAATGTGTGCGTATGAATGTGTGCGTGTTCGTGCGTGTGTGTGTGTGTATGTGAGTGCATGTGTGTGTATGTGTGTGTATGTGCATGTGTATGTCTATGTATATTTGTGTATGTATGTGCGTGTGCATGTGTGTATGTGCATGTGTGTGTGCATCTGTGTGTTTGTGTATGTGCATGTGTGTGTAATATTGTGTATGTGTGAGTATGTGCGTGTGTGTGTGTGCGTGTATGTGTGTGTGCATTTGTGTATGTGCATGTGTGTATGTGTGTATATATTTGTGTGTGTGCGCGTCTCTGTGAGTATGTGCGTGTGTGTATGTGTGTGTGTGCGCGCGCGTGTATGTGTGTATGTATGTATGTGTATATATATACATGTGTGTGTGTGTGTGTGTGTGCGCGCGCGCGTGTGTATGAATAGTATGCATGTGGTGGTGGATGAGGGCCATATTATTATTGGATTGATTCCATATACAACAACAAAATACATTTCAAATTATTTACTTTCATTTATTTGAATAGAGTCCTTCATGGACTCTATACGACGTCACTGTCAGTGTCATTGCAGTCCAAAGACGTCCACACGATGTTTCAGTGGCGACTAATATAAACTACTGTCAATAATTGTTGTAAGAAAGACATTTGTGCATAGACATTGAAGAAATCACTTACCACAGTAAAGTTTCTGAATAGAGCTTATTTCTTCTAACCCCTCTTACCACTTGCCAAAGAAACTCCACAGTCTGAAATTTCAATAACCATTTATTTGTTGGAACCGATTTGGACGTCGATTGGTCTTCATGCTTGTAACCAATGTTAGAAGAGGTTTAAATGTGTCACATTTCAAGATTTGCACTCCGCCGGTCATGAAAAAAGACCATTTAACCTCCCGAAGACGACACTTTGCAAAGTTCAATAAATCAGAATAAGACCCTTAACATCTTAACTGAGTGGTCAAAGTGATAGCTTTAATCGTCAAATAAGAAAACTTCTGTCAACACGAGCGGTGAAATTGCCACTTTTCTTTTGGAGACGCATTAACTTGGCGTATGTAGACAGGCCAAGTAGTAGTAGTGATCAAGAGTTTTCCAAAGTCGCTTCCAAATGGATTTCCTTGATCAAGGCTCAATTAGAAGAAGAAGGAGTGGAAGCGAGGTTCCGATGTCTCACTCAACTGGAATCGCAGCGGAAAATCTCGCAAGGTTGGTCTTAATGATCGGGAGGACGGAGATAGAGACTTCATGAGAGAGGGACAGACAGTGTACAAAGGGAACTATTCAATAAGGTTCTGTCTTGCGAGAACTGTATACGAAGCGATCAGCCGCTATGCTAGGGGTCGAGGCTATTTTTTTTTCCAGACCTCCGTTACGCTCGTTTATTATCACTGTACTCTGATTCATTAACCCATTATTCTTGACACTTGGCTGCTCGATAAGAAGATATCTTCGATTTCTCCACTCACCGAACCGGATCAGTTCGTCCCTGTAAATTGCCGTTCGCCATAGACAGGACAGGCATCGCTCTAGAGTAATAAACACATGCAACTTTCATTCAAATATACCTCAGTTATGCCCCTTGGTGCCAAACAAATCTGCAAATCACCTAAAACCCAGAAAACGACATCCCCCAAATAGATACGAAATTACCTTTATGTGATATGTTAATTTCGCAGGCGATTTGGTAGAAGAGGAATAAATTACACCTCGTTGATAGGTTTTGATGTGGATATTAGAAACAGGTAGTGTTTTGTACGGTATTATCCAGGTTATTTAAAGGAATTGATCGGTTCATGGACTCCATGAGTTCTAATGATTCGTGATCAAAGGTAGCTCTTAGAGAGGAAAATCTCACAGTGTTTCTAGCATAGACCGCCACTAATGAAGAACAGTTAAGTAATTGCGCTTGATTGGCTAGCTAAACATCTAACGCCGCCAGAACGTAACTTAGAGCCGACGTCAAAACATATGCCCCAGGGCCGGGAGCGCAGCTTACAGCCATTTGTGTTTTTACAAAACATAGACGAGAATTATTGCCGAAACGCACCAATGCCCCGTTAAGTAGGCAGTTAGCAAAAACGAACTGAGCACATTATTTCTTCACCATCTTTTGAATAAACACAACGTCGTACTTATTACGCGTTATACAAGGTTCTGCAGCCACGTGCCTGAACGTGCGCCATGTTTAGCAAGTCACCGAGCCGTGATCTGCGCGATTTTTTAAAAGTCTCGCAAACGGTGAACAATTGGACGCGGGTTATTGCATTATTACGTCGTAAATATTCTTCATTATGATTTGATGTGCGTTTATTACCGATCTAGTTTGTCATCGTTATGTCATAAAATATAGTCATATTTATGAAGGATGGTTCTATGCTGTGTTGACCGAAACATCATTATTATGATGTAGGCCTAAGTGCTGTGATACTAGGACTAATACAGACAAGGTCTTCTGTGCCGTCATGACTTTGCACTGGGAGATTCATTGGATAAATATGACACACTTGAGTGGTTTGATGTTATTTCGGACAATCAAATTGGGCGACAAACTGGATTTCATTGAAGTCCCAGTATGACAGCTGGCTAGAGCCAAGACACATTACAATTAAGAGATCAGATTAGATCATTATTAATATTAAATCATTAAATTTTTGCTGTGGATATTTAATGGTTTTCAGTGAAGGATTACATAACTAGAGGATCCCGAGTTCAAACGCACATCTGCGGTAGATCACGTGATGCACAATAAGACTAGGTGTATGTCGTCTACGTCACATACACCTGCGTGGCGGAAGTCACGTGACTACAGCGTAGGGGTCAGGAGAACTATTATCATCAAATCCGCATGCACTTTTATTCTGTGTAAAATGTGCCGCTTGGGTTTCAAATCAATTAATGTTTACCTTGAGTATTTATAGTAATACGTTTGACTTATTTTATGGTCCTGGTGCCCATTGCACGACGCTCTTGTAGTGCTACAATAATTGTAACTGGGCTCCCGCCACAATAGAAAGCGTTAAAGTTACAATAGTTGTAGCCTACAATAGCGTCGTGCAACGGGCACCTAGTAAGTATTTAGCCTCTAAATGAAGTAAAAAAGAAACAACGACGAATTATAACTTAAGAGTAGATACAGTGTCATGAGTTTTTAGAACAGAAAGGTGTATATCTTACTGAGTCAGTAAATATGTAGGTATAGTATATACATAATATACTAGTACTTGAAGACGTTAATATTTTCCTTTCTCTATTATGACTAACGGTGTGAGTATGCATGCGCAATGATTGCAGGTGCTTCTTTCTTATATAGATAAACTGTACGTATAATTACATAAGTTTTCCACGTGATTTGTTTCCAGCATGTTTTCCACTGATTTATCATAATGATATGTGGATTGTAGTAATTATTGGATAATGCTTTTAAATGTTTGCTTTCTAACGTAGGCCCTATTTATCATTATATTTCACTACTAACGGACGAAAATGGCTCAGTATACGTAGCAAAGGAAGACGCACCAAATTAACACAACAAAAACGGATAAACTGATTACTGTAATAGTGAGAACAGTTGTGTAGAAGGAGCAGTGAGTGTGGTATTAACATGCCTCCGTGATTAACTAGCCGATCGACGCGCATGCGCAGATCTTCTTCGTGGCTATCAACTAATGCATCATCCGTGATTCTCAAACCATTAATTACCCCTAAGAGATGTCATCATCACCTAAACAGCATCGTCTATTTTGCACTTCACCAGGCTGAGGAAAAAAAAGGCATGAAGAAAACTATAGAAACTGCAATAGAATCCATACTACATAGTAGAATGGAGGCAGGATATGTTGAATGTTTGAATGTGTCATCAGATGATGCATACATAGTTCGTATCGAACAATTTACTGTATCCATGGTTGTATTTGTGGCTAAAATGCTTTCTCATTTTAATCAGATCCAAAATTGACGCTCTTATAATGTTGACATCGTGTCTGAATCAAATTAATGTCAAAATGTTTAAGAAGCGAAACGAGATCTGATTTTAATTATAAATTGGGTTAAAATGGGAACTATA
>JAUTBV010097268.1:0-16693 GCA_032361325.1 Lepetodrilus fucensis
TCTCTCTCTCTCTCTCTCTCCCCCTCTATCTCT
Source organism: Lepetodrilus fucensis (assembly GCA_032361325.1). Lineage (NCBI taxonomy): Eukaryota > Metazoa > Mollusca > Gastropoda > Lepetellida > Lepetodrilidae > Lepetodrilus > Lepetodrilus fucensis. The sequence continues at coordinate 34 of JAUTBV010097268.1, forward strand.
TATTTCATATACAAACTGCATATATCTTGTATAACATAATTAATTAAATTAGCAATACATGTTAATAATTAAATATACTTTACATATTTCAAATTAGAAATTTCAAAGAACCTATCTTTATTACAATTACATAATTAATAAAGTAATTAATCTGCGAATTGTAAATCCACGTGGACCAACTTAACACACAAACAAGCCATCACGCACAAGACTGCATGGTTGGTATGGTAGACACACGGTGGTGGAAACTGGACTGTTTTTCTACAACAGCGTACAATCTCTCGTTGGCGGTACCGCGAACAAAGCTGCGCTGGTCCCGTACTCAATACTATAGTGTACACTATCTGTACCGTAGCCATGCAGGCGAACAGCCACGATTCACGTCAATGCTAAAATAGTATATGGGGAACTCGGTATAACTACTACGGGAGACTTTCTGAAAGGAAGCGTGTTCCAGGAGTTAAGCATGCGCTCGACGTCCCTAGGACCGGATATTGGGTTACTGGGACAGTAAGGAATCATTGACGCGGCAGAGAAGATATCCGCGTTGAGGAAAAGTGTTGGATGGAGAAGAGATATGGACATTTATATGGACATTTATACCACCAGGGGTCGGCGGGACATACATTTGCGCGTAGTCGATGATATGGAAAGTTATGCCACGTCAAGGCGTTAAGGGACCAATGTTCAGTGATACGGACCAGAATTTGGATTACCCCCGAGCGGATAAATCTCTGCTGATACCATGACAGTGATATATGGAAAAAAGACCCTGGTGTCACTGTGACGCTATGACATGACGAGTGTGACACGTCCAGGGACCGGTGTGTCACGTGGGGTGTGATTGACTGAAATAGACATGTGTAGGACTGCTATTACGGATCGTTATAACAGGAACTGATGTGATGGTTTGTGAAAACAAATACGATTTCAATATGGCTTGAAAAAAAGTGTTGTTAAATTCATATGTGGATGACAGAAAGGAGGAAGAAGAAGACTTGGATAATAATTGGAATATTAAAGAACTGTATCGGATGTGATTAGGGGTTGTCATCGAAATGGCAGTTGCTCGGATAGTGAAGTGGTTAACTGACCTGACATATGGGGTGATATTATGGAGTGTGTTATTAACACTAAATGTACGATGTCTGGGGGACGATGCCTTGAGGTTAGGTAAGTAGTTGATGATAATTTTTTTTTTATTATGAAAATCACGTCAACATGTTATATACCCCCCCCGCTAAATTCCTGGTTTAAATTGTACTTTAGTATGTAATGAAAAGGAGAATTATGTATGTATACACTGTGTCGTCGTTCATAGGTTGTCCTAGAATTGCGTAAAAATAACTCCGGAACAATTGTTATTATATGGCGTTGCCTAGTAACATGGAGACGTGAGCGTAGTCTATGAGATTGGCTTACAGTCTGGAGCAGTTGAAGCATCACGTCGCTGTAACAGTTAATCATGATGAGACATTGTCAAAGTTCAGAAATAAAGTCAGTTACAGATCCATCGTTTCTTATTGGTAATCTCTAACTATATACTATTTATAGCTTGGATTGTACTGGTCCTTGTCAAAGAAGTTTCGCAGTAATTTTTTTCATTTGTAATGATTTTTACATTATTAAAAAAAAATCCTATATCAATATAAGAATTTTTCAAAAAATGTCAAAATAATTAAAGGCATACTATCACAGCTGATAGATATAATGGACAAACGAATTTCGATCTAAGACTAATTACGCTTGATTTACCCACCAAAACGTTGTTATTTACTTATGTAGTTAGTCCCCAGTACCCGATAGTTATCAACATATTCATATTTTATATGAACATAGGGAACGTTCCGCTATTTATCTTGTCTTTGATGCATCAACTCATCTATGAAGGAATCTGCGAACGAACATTAGAGTTATGTCCCTCTTGCATGATGTATAATGAAGCAAACCCTACAAACACATACGGACCATATTCAGGTTGTCTATCTTGGGGCTGCAGTGGGGATTTGTCAACCACACAGCGATGGAAAACTTTTTGGAAGTACAGACATGATTTTATGTATATCAAGTGAATGTACTTTGCAGATATAGCTAAGAACTAGTCCAAAACAGCCATAAATATATGTGATATTATGCCTTTAAAAATCGAAAAAGCTGCTACGAAACTAAGATTGTAAATGGATGTCACTTGTGTGTATCTATATGCTTGAGCATAAGTTTTGGGAATGGCTATAATGTCCTCTCAATATCTACAGTATGTCAACAATGTCCTCACTGTATGATATTTTTTTAATTTGGGTTTAGAGTCACTTTCAAGATTATTTCGCTTATACCAAGACTTGTCAGTTTAGGGCAAGAGGAAACCCACAATATCCATAGCACTGAATATTGCAGTAAACCTGCGAGATGTCCTAGATTTATAGACATGTCCTATGTGTATGCATGTCCTAGATACCTATATGGCATATGTATGTCTGCATGTCCTAGATACCTATATGACCATGTTTGTCTGCATGTCCTAGATACCTATATGTCCATGTTTGTCTGCATGTCCTAGATATCTATATGACCATGTTTGTCTGCATGTCCTAGATATCTATATGACCATGTTTGTCTGCATGTCCTAGATATCTATTGTCCATGTATGTCTGCATGTCCTAGATACCTATATATGTTATGTGTGTCTGTATGTCCTAGGTATCTAAACTAGTATATGTCATGTGTGTTTGTATGTCCTAGGTATCTAAACTAGTATATGTCATGTGTGTTTGTATGTCCTAGATATCTGGTATTAAATGTCCTAGATGCCCTAGATGTTAAAATGGGATGGGTACCGTGTCCTCGGTAACGCAATTTGATGATAGACGAAATAGTTGGTTGATGTCATCATTACACTGCTCGTGTTTTATTCCTAGAAAGCAAATGATTGTTATTAGAGACTATTACAGCAAATGCATGTATGTTACTTCTCGGCTTGTTCCAGATGTCGTCGTTTGCTTTCAAAGCATGTTAAGTGTCGCAGTAATTACAACATGCTGTGTTTATCGTGAAATTAATACATGTAATTTCACAGCACATAATCTCATAATGCCAGACCAAAATGTACCACATTAGATAGTGATGGAGGTTGAATTCATCACCTCCAAGGAGAAAAAACCCACATCCTAATAGTACACGACAATGTACTATACATTGGATAATAACTGAGGATGATTATACCGAATACAATACTCGCATACGATATATCATTAGGGAGCAAACACATCCTAGTAGTACATGCAAACTGACCAAAGAAACAGTCTGATTGTTCAAACTTCTCCTGCGTGTTGCGATAAGTGTAATATTAGGGATGATAATGTATGATACAAATGACGTATTGTAATGCGGTATGCATTACAATATTCGCACACTACATTATTTGTGAAGATATCACCCCAGGGAACAAACGCATACTAAAAGTACATGCAAACTGGAAACTAATAAATAATGCTTTAACGTTTAGTCAAAGAAACAGTCAGATAATTATTGTTCAAACTTCTCCTGCCTGTTGCGATAAGTGCAATATGGCAGAACACTGGCTCGTGCATTGATATCCCGCTGATTGTAATCGATCGCAAAACAATTAGTTTCCGATGGCTTATCCCACGCTCCGGAGCCAGGAATTGAACTCCCACTTCTACTGCCATCCTGCTGACCGTGACGGCTCATTAACCCTATCACCACCGAAATAGACACAGACGTACACTAACTGCATCTCCGGTTGTCTCCAGCATGGAGAGTGTTAAACCCAACGCTGCAACCGCAACGTCATCATTTGTATTTCGATTTTTATGTTAACACATGCAGAAACAGACAATGCAATGATATTTGCTCATGGTTCGCTGATTCGTTCAATGGTTTAATATCCTAGAACAAATAACACGGGAATAAATCTGTCTGTGTTCTCACGTTGTTGATGATATAGCTGAGAATTCCCGCGGGTAAAGCGACGTGATTATGTCGTGATTCTGTCTATCTCACTAGATTGCTTCTGCGGTTGCATGAGCACCGTGGATGTGTTGTTACGAAAATAGTGTTCGTGAAAGGTTTTTCGTGGCATGTATTTAGTTATGGGTGTGGCTATATGGTTTATAATCTCCCATGGGTATATTTTTATCGGAGTATAAGCAAAACACGATTTGGCTTTATAAACTAATTGTACAAAGCATGCATGGTGCTATATATTGCTAGTTTTTAAAACTGGCTATCGTGAATTGATAGCTACAGAGATATTAATTGTACTACATATTATATATGAAATATTCTCTCTTTTATGTCATATTTTGAGAACAATGGATAGTAGGCCCTATATCTGTATAGTAAGTCAATTTTGCCCGACACAATGCAACAATACAATTTACATCGATAAAGTACTATTACTCGTATCATCGTGGCCTAACTGTCTTAAAGTGCAAGCAAAGAAAATGCTACACTAATGAATAGAAAGTAATTGTTGAAACTTATAAGGTTCGTTATGTCATCTAAAAGTACAACTAAAGTAGGCCTATAACTATTAAATATAGGCCTACCTAACAGGAAGTGACGATACGCTAGAATTAAATTAATAAACGTTTTCAGACCCAAGTAGGGTTGATTTTTTGTGTGTGTGTTTTTGGGAAGGGGTGGGGGGATACAGAAATTGATGTGTAATGTGCAATGTGCATTTGTCTACCAATAAATGTAATTCTTCTATGTATTCTAGCCAAATGACCATTCCTCCGTTCATTCCTTCGGCCAAATGACAATTCCTGTGCTCGAATTCGTTGCAGGAGTAATAGACAATTATGTGGACGACTACATGTTTCAACTGATCGAGGAACCCGACGACTTCAACATGACGAGACTCACTGTCACCGACTACAGAGAGCACACTTACGAAAACATCAGACTAGGTACGAGTGGCTTAATTTAACGTACACGTCGCTGTTTCCTTGGCTTATAATGACTTCAAATGTCTTGACGTTACTAGCTACGTGGGCCGTATTCATGAAAGGTTCTTAATACACTTTTGAAGACCAAATACATAGCAAATACCTAAACCCTTTCGTGTATAGTTTCTAGAAGCTCTCATATATGAGACCATGGCTGCGTTTCACGAAAGGGGTGTATATTTAGGCAATGGGAAAGTGGCTCCTTTTTCCGTTTTCGGTATTCAAAATTTTGAATAAAGTGCTAGTGTTCTACGGAACATGAAATATTATGTAATTCAGATTTGATGGTTGCAATGTAAAGGTCTCAATACAGCCTATCAGCCTATGTAGGTGTCATGAGCACACTTCCGGTTTAGGCACGTTTTAAGCATATTCATGATTTGTCGTGTAGCGGTAGGAGAATTACGGTACGTGAGAGAAATTTGGTGTTAATATAAATGGTGCCTTACAAATGCCTAATTTTCATAATTGAGAAAGAAAACAACTAGAAACATTTTGAAACATTTTGCATATCGAAAAAGGAAAATGGAGCCAACTTCCCATTGCCGTATATTTACGCCGTATGCAATTGACGTAGTACAAGCAAATCTGCCCCACAGCTCTCTATCGTAAGTGCACGATCCCCATGTATTAGAGATGGCTACGAGAGTCCTTATAGTCTCGTAGTAGATAAGAGAGCTTCGAGAAACGATACCCAGCCTGCGACGATAGGAGATACGGCTCTCGAAGAGCTACGGTTGTTCTGTGGAACAAGAACCAGGGTATTGTATCTCGACGGTCTCATATCCAATATGAGACCATAGCGCGCTCGTAAATGTCCTATCGACATGTGTAAGAGATCGCTAGGAGAGTAGGTATTGTCTTGTAGTAGATACGAAGGCTTCGAGAAACGATACCCAGGTCCAAAGAACGGTCGTAGAATTACCCGGGGTATAGTCAGGTGTCACGATAATGTTCAAATTTGACTAGTAGCTTCAAATTTAGCAATACGTGTCTTGTAGTATATAGACACTCTATGAATGCTACGCTTTGAGTTATAAGGGTACCTTGGAGTTACGCTGTTATTACAGGAGTTTTTGATCGTAACTAGGTATATGCTACGTGTATAGGCGCTCCAAAGAACAACCGTATCAATACCATAATCGTCACTCAATAACCGTGTATACGAGCATGTGTCTCTAATGGCGCTATGATCGATGAATATTTATATTAAAATCAAATTTATTTCTTATTTCTTGCATTATGCATATGAAGGCATTTACACATTCTAAACGGCCAATAATGAAGTCGTAACTTCGATTCCACAGTTTAAAAGTGTTAAGGGAAAATAAATGGGAGAGATAAGCAGCAATATTGCATTTTCGTGTCAATACTTGATATCGGAGATCTACCAGACCAAATATTAGTCTTACAGAAGCACGTAACCCACTTCCCTCATAATATTATGAAAGCCAATGACATTCTGAACTTCGCATTGATGTTCTTCTACTTGTTCAATTTCTATACATTATCTAATTTCAAGTCTTTGCCTAAATGACTTTCATAACACATGATGCTGTCACTCAGTAAAACCTGGGGCGCATTCAAAGACGCAAACGGTGAGTAAGCCGCTTAGCTAAACTGGTTCCCTGTCCCATGTACGGTTCATACGACTCATGAGACAGTGCCTAGTTTGGTAAGTCGCATGCGTCGTTGAACACACCCCTGGTGTCAGAGACAATTGTAGTTATAGCGTCTTGTTTCCCAGGGATCAATGCCTCAAACTGTCAATGATTAATCACGCATTATGTTCTTTTCTGTCAATTCGTATAGCCCACGATCAATTGAAGTCGCTGTCCGTGAACGCCTTGATAGGCGACTACAGCAGCGTGTACGCAGCCGTTACACGTGACCTCAGGATCAACTACTACGTCACGTCCTTGACCCCTGACGAAGAAAGGCAGAGCAACCACTTGTTCCAGATATTCCCTGACACCCGAGTCTTCGCGAAGGCCGTCTTTGACCTGGTGGAATACTTTAACTATGAGAGGATAGTCCTGATTCACGATTCCTACGCCGGTGGGTAGGCTGCAGGGGAAAACAAATCATTTTCTATTGGTCTGAAGTATTACTGAGCTTCCTGTTGTACGGTGGCAATGCAGATCATCCTTGGTCTGCTAGTACCAGCAGGTGCTCGCAAGGTTACTGCAACATTTAACGCTTTGGATGTTGTGGGTTTCCTCCTGCTCTAAACTAACAAACTGTGATATGTGAACGAATATTGAAAGATGCTCTAAACCTCAAATAAAACAATAAAAACCGCAGAACAGTTGACTTTCTACATACGTACAGTACCTGCTTCAACATACGCCATGTATCGTGTATGATAGAGTAGTCACTGAACCTGTTTCAAATATGACGACTCCTATATACTTTTAATATATTTTGAGCGCACTGTGGAAAGTGTGGAATACTGCGATTTATGTGGCCATTATTATTATTATTATTAATATTATTATTATTATTATTTATTATTTTTTAATTTAAAAAATAAAAAATATATATATTTTTATTATTATTATTATTATTATTATTATATTATTATTATTATTATTATTATTATGATTTTTATATTTTATTATTATTATTATTATTATTATTAGATTTTGTATTAATTTGTTTTTCAATATACGTTTAAGACTGTTGGGTTACTTTCCCAGGTACTATCGTGCTGGAGAAGATATTACGGAAGTTCTCGGAGGATATCCAGTCGTTCAAGCTGACGGACGCCATATCCCCACACTCCGAGATGGAATTGAGACTAGAACTGAAACATATGCGTGATTCTTACTTCCATACGTTCATCGTGGTGTGTTCACGGAATAACACGAACAGGGTTTTACATCAGGTATGTTGGAGAGAGAGAGAGAGAGAGAGAGAGAGGGGGGGGGAGGGGAGAGAGGGGGAGAGAGAGGGGGAGAGATATATATATATATATATATATAGATAGAGAGAGAGATATATAGATAGAGAGAGAGAGAGGTGATAACGTAATAATAGTTTGCCATTATAGTTTGGTCTAAAATCCTACCATATTATCCCTGGTTTCATCACTAGTTTTCAATTGGTTTCATCAAATTAAAAAACAAACTTATACCTAAGAAGCCGTTTCGAGGCAACATACGGTATGTTTCGTAATATTTCTTTTCGTTCAAAGTTAATTACTTCATGTGATAGTTATCGTTGTGTATATATTATTAATATAAACGTTTTAGTGCATCAGGATTTTTTTACGGTTATGTTTATGTCATCCAACTTCTAAAAGACTCTTGTATACGTTCGTGTAAGCATAGAACTATTTTGATATTATCAAATTACAATTATTCGTGTAATGTGTAATGTGTGTGTGTGTGTGTGTGTGTGCGTGCGTGTGCGTGCGTGTGTGTGCGCTTGTGCGTGTGTGTGTGTTTTCCTGACAGAAGGTAGGCCTACCATCATGTACAAGTTTAGAAAGGAAAAGCGCTTGCGGCTTAATATGAAAACAATACTGTATGCCATATTATATTGATATTGTAAATCTACATAGTATATGCCTACATATACATGCACATTCATTTTGTAATTCAAATAACTCCAAAATTCCATTATTTCAGGGCCTTTCACTGAGCATGTTTTCGTCTCCCAACAAATGGCTGCTTGTCAATCTAGTAAGTATGTACCGGTAGGTGTCGCCACTTAATTAACGAACACGTATACAGCGACATCTAGTAATAATAATAATAACAGTAAATGTATCCACACCATTATTTGACCGGTTATCGATGCCGCATTAAATGTATGCATATTGTTAACATCTGTGTTAATGGTTGTTTGGACAAAATGTCCGATGATTGTTAAGTGACTTTACAATATACTCGAACATATAAACCACTTGTATAGCATGTAAATTGTAGTTACTTTTTCGGATGGCTTCGGCATTTGGACAGGTTCATTACTTAATGTAATGGTTAATTATTTACTACAACAGAACTATATAATAGTCTTCCTTTTATCCCAGGCAATGTTCAAGCATGGTCAGATAAAATGTCCAGAACAACCATTACTCCAGATCTATTTCAATTAATCTCTTGAATCCATTTCTTTTTCGACAATGTTCATTGTTGAAATCATCCGGAGGCGTACGACAAACTATACTGACGAGCAAAAGAAAATACCCCTATGATTTATTTAAAAGAAACATGGATTTACGTCGGGTTAGAAACATAGATTCTTTTGCAATTTCACAGCAATGGCATATGGACAATCGGAATATGCACGGGGAAGGTTCAATACCTTTATTAGTTAAATGCACGCCAACCTTTTACAAAGGCCGGAACCAATCCGATTGCCATATGAACTTTGTATGTCAAACATGTATTCCTCATTTTCATATTATCCATTATTGAACTCGTATTTTCCCAATTCAACCCTAAAGGGTCTTGACGAATACGATCTGGAAGAATACGTAGATTCCCGAGCCAATCTGACTGTGCTGAGAGTCATGATGGACGTAGAGTCTGACAACTGCAACTTGACCTTGACCGACATCACTCTGAGAAGGGCGGTAATCCATGATGCCATCCAGTACTGCTACGCTTACTGGGAGCTGTTGGAGATGGGTGATCCAGCCATCAAGAAACCCAGGAAAGAGGCCAGAAAAGAAGTCAACAAGGTAAAGGTCGAATAACCTCAATAGGTCAAATGTCAAATAGTTCAAAGGTCAAGGATTAGTAATATCTTTTATTAATATGGGTAATATTATTAATATGGGTTATTGCATCCTCTGAAACGCATTGGCCACTTCTTATTTAATATTCATCAATGACGGCAATTACTATGCGCTTCAGAGGATGAGCTTGCAAGAAGATTGGCTATTTATAGTAGCTAAGTTAAGATAGGTGTGGTGGGGCGTCCTGTTATTATTTGACATTAAAGTGAGCATTTCAACAAAAGAAGACTGAACATTTCAATAAGAAAATTATATAACTTCTTTGTGCGTTTCAATTCAAGTATTCTAATATCAAGTATTTGTTTGCTATAGAGGCGTGTCCACGGATGTACGGGTTACCTTGAGTTTAACAATAAAGGTAGAAGATCAAAGAAATACCTACAGCTAATGTCACTGCAAGCTTTCAGAACCAACCTGGTAAATATAATAATTATTGATACATTCAATATTTGTATAACAACAGTAATGTGTTATACTTGGATATTTTTTACATATTTAATTTAGAATTCTAGTCATCCCAACGTAGATTCAAATTGATATGTATCAAATTAATTTATATTTCAATACATAGCATTGAACTTTCCTTTCCTTAATATGTCATTGCTACTATTAACTTTTAACATATTACGTTTTTGCTATTTTATGTTTAATATTCCTTTAACTTTTATTTCTTACAATTCTTTTGTGTGTGCATAGAATAGCAGTATCTTACACACACAGCGATTTTTGTTATTAAAATTTACCTTTTATCGAACTTTATATAGTTTCCACGTAGAATTTTCATGTAATTTTCAAGTAATTTTGCTGAAGGATCCAGAGGAGGGGCACTATTATGACACTAGAGAAGACGACGCAAGGATTATCACTTTTGATCCAAATGTGGTTGGTACCGTCTCACGTCATGAGTGCATATTATGCTTGTTATAATACAGTTGTCTGATGCAGTGATATACCAAAGTCTGCTTGCCTGCATTGTCTGAAAAATACTGTCATAATACTACCTGTCATAGTAATGTGAGTTTCTAATGAAAGGAAATTAAAATGAAAGGAAAGACATATTATTGGTAGTAAGCATCATCTGATACAGTGGGACATTTTCCGAATTCATGACAGATCTTGGATAGATTATTTGTAATGGTATGGGTTTTTTGTTTTTGTTTTTAAAATTATACTAAAAATGTTATTTTATTATTGACTTTAATTTTATATATTTCGTTTCGTTTGTAATCTGGATCTTTAAGAAATGGCGAAGAACAATCAGTTTTACAAATCCTACAGTGTGAATTATCTTCGTAACAGTTTAGTTGTAAAGATTATCGTAAAAATTATCTCCCATTGAGACAAATCAAAACGAGGTAATATAGTAAGCCTTTTAAAAGGCCAAGCTTATTATTAACATAGATTTGGACTCTTCTGTTTGTTTGTCGCATAATAAACCCAAATAAATCGAATCGACAATGAAGCGAGCTTCTATAAATCACTAGTCACAGGTGGAAAACAGTATAATCAATATATTATATGGTAATATGTTAATACCACGAGCTAGAAGTATTAGCTTAAACTATTCATAAAAGTTTACAGTTTTAAATGAATCTTAATAATCTATCAGTATTGTCTTCGCGATTTCATTACCATATTAATTATTCCTATTTTAAAATTTCATATGCAAGAAATAAGGCTTCCAAATGGATGCAAAATGTACTATTATGACAAATTGTCATTTACAATACCAGTGTGCATATCATAGTCCATAAATACAATTATGTTTATAGTTTACGCGTGTATCCGTATTATCATAGGTGTAGATAATAGCCCTAAGCATATTTGTAACAAGCTGTCAAATAAATAAGAGCAAAATACATATTTATAGAATGAATACAAATGTATATGAATATCGTGGCAATCTGTTAGAATGTACTTACGGTATAAATTATATATGGTTAAAATACGGTACTTGTAAACATTCATGCGCCAGTTCTAACTAGAAACTATTGTTTTAACATGGTAAATAATAGCAATTAAGTAGGGACCTATGCTATCGGATACTATTGAAAAGAGGTATTGTATTTCAATCAATACTATAGTACTATAGTATATCTCAACATTTTACCAATTGGCTAAATACAAAACAACTAAAATTCACGATTTCGACAAAAATATAGGCCCAAAAAATAATAACAATATTTTTCTCTATTCTATATTTCTGTTTAGTTTCTACTAATTTTCATATTTTCTCATTGCATTTGTTTCCGTGCTTATTTTCTCCTAATTTTTATGTTAGTTCTTACTTCTAAATCTGTTTATGAATTGATTCTGATTACCCTCACCCTTGTTTCCACTGAATTCCTCGCATTCTTACTTCGTTCTTTGTATTGATTTAGATAGATCTATATATTCATAACTATATACTGAGCATGACAAACATGTTACCACTCACCCGCTTGTAATCTTAACGTGTTTTAAAATGTTTTAACCGACCTGTTACAATTGGCAAACATCAGCCTGGACTAGTATGTATATAATACATAAGCACATATATATGTCCCTGATTCCCTATATCACGTACATGTATACTATACTATGAAGCACGCATTCATTCATCTGACAATTCATTCATAGTATGCTATACTTTAACCCTCTGCCTGCTGGCCTATACCAATTAAGGGGCATACCACAGTTGTTTTTTTCCCACTGTATCATATAACTCAGCTTAGTTCGCGAGGCTGGTGATGCAAAACTATTCGTTCAACATGCACTAGCTTTACATCCACTTGTAGAGAAAGGCCCAGTTATTTATATACAGAGAAATACAGGTGTGGTTTTTTTTGGTCAATCGGGCCAGAAATTAGCTAAATAGGGTCAAAGACAAGCATGAAAATCAACAACAGCTCACATGTCTGCACCGCAACCGAAAGTGACCGAACAACCTGACATTGCAGATCCATACGCCTTCCTGGCATACAGGTGTAGTGATACATTGTTATATTGTAATTAAACTGCATGGAACCCACTTCATTTGGAAGAAAGTACCACTCATTACTTAACATACAACAGCACTAGGGTACAGACAATGGAACATGTGCAAAACGTACTTGTTCTACGGACTATACAGCAACCGTTGATAATGATTTATCAACTGTGCTATGTCCCCTAACATTCATTATATTAACCCAGCAGGGAGAGGGTTAAGCTTGCATGTCATGTGACCCTTGCCTGTTTCGTTAAGTTCAGCACCGGATTTTTTGGAAAAGTATCTCGAATATATGAAGAAACCTCGCTCCCATGCCAGGTCTGTTTATTTTTGCGTGTGTGGATGTTAAGGGTTATTTTTTTTTTTATATATATAAACGATTTTAGCTGTTTCTTCATTGCGTGAATATTTCAAGATGTCTGCTTCTCACATATTTAGACTATCGTAATGTTTATTGTGTTAAATATGTCAAGAGAATTAATGTTTTGAATTAATTTGCTATCCTCTATTGTAAAAGAAAAAAATCCATGATGTAAATTAAAGCATGTGTGTTAATTGTGTTGTATTAACTATTTGACATTTTCTATATACGAGTTAATTAGTTTTTGACTCATGATCACCATTGAATATCCACACTTTCTTTCTGTCTCATACTGCTTGTTGATGTAATGTTTATCCTATAGATGTGTATCCAATATTACCGTATGTCACACATATTTACAAAATAACACCATTTTTCACTTCCAGTTCATGTAAAATGCGATAATTCCTTTATATATACTGTATATGTATAGTTTAGTTGAAGTAACTTGAATTTAGTGAAGAATATGCAATACTTCAATGGTAAGTAAAGACAATGTAGAGGATTTTGTTCATACTGAACAAACAATATTTTAAAGGTCTTAAGGCTATTTTGTTTATACAATCACCGTAGATATTTCATTGGCCGATGATATTCAAAGGATATATATGAAACAAAAATTATTTTATTTTATATACAAGAATACACTAGGTCCATCAGCATGCATTTCACGAAAGGGTCGTACCGGTAGTAAGTTGACACGAAATAGCCCGAGATTCGTTCAATATCCGGTGACATAAACAGGTCAAACATCTAAATGCGCTACACATTTGACGATACCTCATTGTGACCTCACATGAAAACGTCACGATTCAGACGTCATTCATAGCAACCGTCGAAATTATTCATGTCACAGGAAATGATCCCAACGAGACTTACTGTCCCTATGGCGTAAAGCTAGGCTTACGTCACTTCCTGCTATAATAATATCATTACACACGCCCTGATATAGTCCCTGACTACAGTACGACCATTTCGTGAAACACAGTCCCGAAGACATATCATATTAAGGTTGGAGTCTATAAGGTTACCTTATAATTACGGCTAGCTCACACGGGTCGATCGGTCGTACGACGAGCCTAGTTCAATTTGTCGTACGATCTCTGTAATTGCGAATCTTGTCGCATTAACTCTCACACGGTGCGATTCGACGCATCGTTACAACCGATCGACCCGTATGAGTCAACCTTCACATCGTTTCGTATCTAGGAGAGCTATGGCGTATCAGGACGTACGCCATGGCTTTACTATAACCGGAAATGACGTATTTTCGCCAGGACTTTCGGTACGAACCTTCTTTTTGAAAGCCGACTTGATGTCTAACTTAATTCCTAGTGGTATCTCGAGAATATAATGTGGCATAGATCTACTAACACTTTTTACTTCTTTATTATTGTTCACTGTTATAGTAAATGTTGTTCTACTAACAACGCACTCTTCAATCATCGTTCATCTGGTATGCATATGCATGTTCGTATACCTACAGTATATATGATGTCGGTATGTTGGTATGCGCGAACCAGTTCGTGATATATCTTTTGAAGAATAAATGTATATATCCTGTGTGAAAAAAAAAATCCAATTGCAATATTACGCAGATTCTTGAATTCCCGGTACCTCAACCATCTCTGCATCTATATGCACTTTGAAGCGTACATGATTTAAACAATATGTATTATCATGAAAATGCAAACAAGGCAATTGACAAGACATAAGTAAATAATTGTATAGCACCATGAGAAGGGGTTGGCCAACGGGATTATGACAGCTTATATTAATTAACTACATTCTGGAAGCAACCTAAGTCGCTCCAAATATCTGTACATATGCCTAATCCAGTAGGGAAAGAGTTATGTCGCTGTCCAGAGAATAATAATAATAATAATAATAATAATAATAATAATAATAATAATATTAATTAATAATAATAATATTAATTAATAATAATAATATTAATTAATAATAATAATATTAATAATAATATTAATTATTAATAATAATAATAATAAATAATAATAATAATAATAATAATAAATAATAATGGGCAGCTTTATATATCGTCAAATCCACGCTCGAAAGCATGCTCAAAGCGCTGTACATTAGTATCTTCCTCTACGAAATGGCCCAGTTTTCTTAAACATACGCCACTGTTGAACTGTATGGAAGCTGGATCTCGAGAATAGGGATCCAGATCCCTGGTTTTACACTTGGCACAAGTCATCATTTCATAGCGTCATATTGCATTGTAATGTCCATAGTATATACATGTATATTGATGTGAATGCATCGCACCTTGCATTGTTATGTGTCTTCGTTTCCAGGATGTATGGTAGACAATTTAGGACATAATGCACAAGACCATGCATCTGTTATATGCACTGATATTCGTAACACTTCAATACATCTAGACGTTAACAAATGTATTATATATAATTTTAATTATGGAGTACTTCCTTTAAATATAACAAGAATACAAGCGAATTTCTGCTTTCAGTAATAATTCGTTTCCCACACAAATACAACACGTGATAGAAATCAGTTGGAATAGTAAAACGGAAACTTCAGTTAGATTTAAGATATTTTGGAATATTAATAATTATAGATATTTATGTAAAATATGTTGAAAATTGTGATTTGTAATCTTTTAGATATTCAGTTTTCTCCAATCCTATATTGACAGACGGGCACGTGGAGTAGTCACCAAGATACCCTAAAAAAGAGAGTGGACCCGTCCAAGTCGTACAGCCGGGTAGCTAAACAGGAAGGGAACGTGTTTGCCGATATAACCCTTCGCGTCTCTACCAAAATAGTACGTATAATGGCCACCTATATTTGCCGTCTTTTCTCGATTTTACATCACTGACCCTTCCCTCCCTCTCCCCTCTCTCTCTCTCTCCCTCTCTCTCCATAACTTCCGGTTACAGGCTTCCGGTCAATGCTCTCTCTATCCCCCTCTCTCGCTCTCTCTCCATAACTTCCGGTGACAGGCTTCCGGTCAATGCTCTCTCTCTCTCTCCCTCCCTCCCTCTCCCTCTCTTGCCATACATTCTGGTAAAAAAATAGAGATAATCCATTGCGCCTTTAGGCGTTTAGCCACTTCATGTCACCGCTAATTGCCACAATTGGCTAAATCAAAAGTTATCTCGTTTACGCTCGTGCTGTACTTAGTCCGCGTTGTCCATATGCACTCCAGGAACCTCCATTCGTTCAGCTGGACAACAACGGCGAGTTCGAAGGTCACCTGATCGACGTGTTGGAGGAGCTGGCCAAGATGCTCAACTTCAAGTACAAGCTGCATCTGGTCAACGACGGCAAGTTCGGCAGCAAGAAACCTCCTCCCAGGGGCTGGACTGGCATGGTCCGAGAGATCCTGGACGATGTGAGTATTGCACTTGAAGTTCAATGGTGAACAAGGTCAAAGGTCGAGAATGACTGGCAGTTTCCAGGATGTGCACGGCTTAGTGCATATATACTGCTTCCTGTAGAACCTTTTTCCTTTTAATTCCTGAAAATATATTTGAATATGCATAATACTTAAAGGCATAATATCACAGATATGTATGGTTGTTTTGGACTAGTTCTTAGCTATAACTGCAAAGTACATTCACTTG
>JAUTBV010097279.1:0-16691 GCA_032361325.1 Lepetodrilus fucensis
ACCGAATGTCCGAAATAAACCAATCTCACCAGTACCGATTTACCGAAACTACATTTCTATATTTGTTCTCTAGTTTCTGATAACCGGTCCATAACCTATTAAATAGTAATATATGGAATTAATTCAAATATGTAAACGCCCGATTCATAAAGTATGGACAGGAAGTTAAGGTATAATTACATGGTAAATATTAGCTTCACAGCTGTGGGACTTACGCTGCCTAGGTTTCTTCACAACCACTTATACATTCAGCGTAATCCCATAATTAATACAACACCCGAAATATTAACGTCTACGTGGAACCTCGCTTTTAAAAGTGACTTGTTCTAGTGTACATGACGCCAGGGTGCCATGGGACGACTTCAAAGAGAAACCTAAATAATATTCAGTGATATATTTTTTTAAGTGACGGTGGTACCTACATGCATATTACCTCGAGCGTTGAAAATAACATGGTATTATTGACAATAGGAACAAATTCCAAGGCGTTTAATCGTTTCAATGTTAGATGATATATAACTACTGTGTTTGTGTCTGCACTTGCTGATGGAAGAGAGTAGAATTCGTTCCTTTGACGAAGTGTTCTATTTCTGCATGTGGTCGGGCAACTTAAGTCGCCTTCAGCAGGGAGAGGGTTAATAATGTGTATAATACATAGTCTCTAAACTAACATTAGATGTAACCAGTAAGCAAGTTATACTCCATACACCTACCTCACAGTGCACGTTAAAGTAACTGTATTCGACCTTTTACATGTATGAATCCGAAAGACCTAATTACAATTACCTTGCCTCGAGTTTACGACACTATTCTAAATACAATGTCATGCTCAACTCAAGGTTTTGTTCTCAAATCCTCATATAAAATTTGAGCTTGAGCATGAAATCGCACTCTGGGCCTAGTTATGGTTTTAAGAGTTCTCCTACGAGACCATAGAGTTCTCGTAGCGATCTCTTAGGCATGGCGATCTTGCATATACGATTGTGTTATGGTAGATATGAGATCTTCGTGAAACTCTACAGCTGTAGTTACAATTGATTATAAGTCACTTTTATCGCTTTTATACTTTTTTTTAAATAGCACAGTGTCATTTGAACTTCTGATAATTGCAATACATGTAATGTAAACCTATAAACCTAATTTGAAATTGATATCATTCCATACTTTGTTTATAATATGACACGCAGAGATAGTACTTTACATTAGTTTATTGGCCTGTGATTCATCACTAGCGTCGTACAGGAAGTCTTGAAAATGGCGTAAATCGAGGTTTACGTCATTTCCTGTTATATTAACATATTTGGCCTCGGTCTGAATTAGGCCAGGACTACAGTACTACCGTTTTGGGAAATACAGGACTGGCTGCTGTTTCACAAATCTCTACAATGTCGGCGTAAATCTCGTCATTTCAGGCTATAGTAAAAACAAGGTTATATTCATCATCATTATCGACATAAAATCGATTGGTTATGTTAGAATATAAAACTAACTATTAAATAATTGGACTTGAGGATACCATTGACGCTTACGGACATTAGTAATTATTATTATCATTATTTACTAAATACTGGTTAGCAACAACATAATAAGCAAAAGGTTTACACATGTGGATCCACGACTAATTTATGACGACAATGTATTACGTTAAAAACATAAAACGTTAAAAACATCAAATACTAGTAATTGAAAATAAATATATGGACTGTTTTAATTAAATTTTAGTTCGTGCTTGAGAGATGTGGTAAATATGGTATAGTACAAGGTTAAACTGGACTACTAAATATAAAAATATAAGGCCCAATGTTATTAACGTTGCCAATGTAAAACACATATTCTTCTTATTTTAGATTATCGTAAGAAATAAATAACTCTCTTATCTTTTGTCTTATGTCTTATCTTATGATCGTTTGTAGTTATTGCTTACGTTTGCGGGTTATAGATCAACAAAACACACAAACATATTTTACAGTTCTTGTCATAAACCTAATAAAGCTACAGCATTGCGTAGAAGAAATGGAAGAATAATTTATTAACCCTTTTCCCAGCTGAACTAGATACACATCTTACTAAATATATCACAATAATATTGTACGGTTGTTTAAGCACATTTAATGTTAATCTTATATACAGTATACCTTATTATGATCAGTATCAGATACTAGAATCAGTTGAACTATCGGAACAATAAAACCTATGACAATCGCCCCGGCATGATCTTAAAGAGGCCATCACTTGGATGAGTCTAGCAACATGTGAAAAGATTATTCTGTAAGGGACTATAGCTAACTAAACATCCATCGGTCTGCCGAGGCAAAACTACTAGCATTAAAATACGACCTCTAATTCCCATTTGGCCGACGATAGTTCTGCATAAAACCCGCGGGAGATAGTCGTGAAAGCGATCGAACAACTAGGGACCTGCTCGCCCCCGTACAGACATGCGATTGCGTATTTAATGCAAATATAGAAATCCGATTTGTCTATATATAATAATTGCATTTCCAATTCTAAAATTATTTCTGTCAAAATATCTATTGAACGATCAATGGGTTATATTCGTTTTGAACGTGCAGTGTGCTGTTGATATACATGTATGCAAATTAGTATGCAATACCCCGGTATAGCTAAAGATTTAAATAAAATAAAATATTGACGAGTTGGAAAATGCCAAGTATGAATTGTAAGATAGTTACACATAGTGTAGTGGATCATAGAAATATAGCTGCATAGTACATGCTATTATTATTATTTTACATCTATATTAATGGTAGGTTATACTCGATAATACTCAAACTATACAACCTCGGTATCGTTTCTCAAAGCTCTCATTCCGCTAAGAGGCCATACGTTAATTCGCCATCGTATCAGTTCAATTCAATTTAATCTCTAAATGGTGGTACAAATGGTGGTACATGAGAAAAACATTCAAAGATGTATAGTGTAGATAATAGTGGTCAACAAGAGGGATGCGATAGAAAGACAGATAGCGAGTCAAAAGTACATGTATAGTGATTTTACAGGAGAATATACACCACAATACACGTGGAAAAGTATAGTAGATGAATACAAATTACATTAGGGATAGTTACGAAAAATTGCTTATTAGGGTCTCCTTATAGATACGAGAGCACCGAAAACAATGCTCTGGTCTGTATAACTCGTACACATCGCCTGACAACGAATTGTAGTCACACATCATATTAAATACTTCCCTTGGGTTAACATTTGGCGCAGTGATCATTTACAATCAATAGTGATGTGTGTATCATGACATACCAAGCAACTAAAAGGACCGGGTCGTGTCGGGTAAACATAACTTCGCCCCATTTTTAGGGGAGCTCAGACTAATAGCATCTGAGTGGTCCACATTACTAGGGATCAGAGACTATTGGATATACTAACAGACTGGGTAATGTTTCACGAAGCTCTCGTAACTACTATAAGACCACAGCACTGTCGTAAGTGCCCGATCGTCATGTATAAGAGATTGTTACGAGAGTTCTTACTGTCTCGTAGTAGGTAGGTCTACGAAAGGTTCGAGAAACTATACCCAGATTACAAACACAATATCCTATAATTTGGTTTTGATTGCCTGAAATTGATTATTGCGGTGAATATATATACTGTGTATTCACATTTAATACTAATGAGGAATCAGACAATACGGGCATCTTCGAAACCACGTTCTCGAGTTACCCGAGAACCCATTCTTATCGTGTTCTCGTGTTCTCGGTTGCGAACGCTGAAGTGTGTAACGAGTGTGCTCTCCTCCGAGCCTGCACCAACCCAAAGTGGGGAGTGAAAATCTCGTTCGCGAACGGTGTTCGCGTGTTGGTTTTCGATGTTCGAAACACCGTTCTCGTGTCGTGTCAACTCGAGAACGGGGTTGCGAATACGTACTTATGTGTATGGTCCATAGAACGTAATCATTCCATTACTTGTATGGTAACCTAATGGCGTTGAAGCTGTCAACTTACATTACCGTAAAACACACACTCTATCAGTGCAAAGCACGGGTATGGGTATTTGAAAAAATTGGGGTAGAAAGTTATGAATGAGCCATTTTACGTGTTACCTTCATACAACATTTTTAAAAGAAAGAAAAAAAAAGAAATGTCACTAAATATATATTTTATGCTATCAACTTTTCACATAAAGATGCGTACGACAAGAACAAGTTGACAATTAATTACTTATTTCGCGTAGATTAATGTGCATACGTATCTCAAATTCGAGGATAACTTGTTTAATTATTATTCACTATATCATTAGATGCTATATCTATCTATTGTAGTACTTAGATTATCTTTATCTGCAGGACAATTTATTATATGCGACACCACAGGTTTATTGGTTTGGACGAATGGAGTACACACCAATCAGTATCGGTAAGAGAAATTACGAAAATATATGGTAATTATTTAGACTCATTAATCAGTGATGAAGTGATCGATTGGCCTAACATGTGAATTGATGACATACTTTGTTCTCAACCAACCAATTCCCCTGTGATATGGGTGTCACAATTATAATTTGCATGTTGTCAAACGAACAATAACCCAACCATTCGCAGTTCACCGAGCAGCATAGTATTTGTATGTTTGTTTGTTTTATATGCTTGTGCGCGCGCATGTGTGTTTGTCTGGCATTTATTGTTTGTATGTGCGCGTGTTGTTGTTGTGTGTGTGTGTGTGTGTGTGTGTGTGTGTCTGTGTTGGTGTGCGTGCATGTATATATGTGTGTGTATGAATGTGTGTGTGTGTGTAAGTGTGTATCCAGTCATTTTATCGATTGATTTGATGGTTGGTTGGTTGATTGATTGAATGAATATTTGCTTGCTTGACAGGATAGATGGTCGATTGATTGATTTCCGTTTTACATTTGAAAAAGGTGTATTACATTACCTTCTGGAAGGAAAAACCTAACTCTGCGATCAATGCTGTGACAATAGAAACGGAGAACCTCGGGCCAATCAAAAACTGCACATACACGCATCACGTGTATCTAGGTATTCTGTGTCAGACAATTCAACAAGAAGACCCTGCCATGTTCAACTCGAGCACAAGTTTGGCGCCTATTGTAAAGGATCGTGTTTACCATTGTAGTAAGCGTAACCGTACACAATATGACAGTTGGATTCGAACCCGATTTGTCTGGATGATGAGTTAAACTCTATACGAACATTTTCAAATGAGTACTCAATTGGTAGCCGTAGTATTTTATAGGACACATTATTATTGATGTAGAAAGGTTTTGTATAAGTTTATTATAGGTATATTATAGGTATATTGTAGGTATATTGTAGGGGGCTGCTCCTTTCTAGCTGTTCTGTCTGTACTTTCTGTCCGACGCATGCGTAGTTACACTGTGCAGTGTTGATACTTTGTAACTGCACATGCGTCAGACAGAAAGTACAGAAAGAACAGCTAGAAAGGAGCACTACCTAGGTATATTGTAGGTATATAATATACTATATTATGGGTATACTATAAACATATGAATATGTATCTCGACCTCATTCTGGAGCAATACTAAAATGGCATCAGTAATATTACTTTCATGTTCGACAAGACACCATTGCATTGTGAGAACGACCGATAAAAACAAAATTCAAGTATTTACTCTCTGTGCACATTTGTTTTATTAAACAAATAAATCACAAATTGACATCGAACTGATATACTTCATGCAGAGACAAATGTACTCCATCGTATGTACAAAACGTCGTCGGCTGTCGTTGACCTCGATGGCGAGTCGCGCCCCGTAAGTTCACAGGAAAAGCCTTTGGACGGCTTGTCGACGTCCACAATGTGTCGACAGATGGGTTGGGGCGGACCCCTCCCAAAAGGTTTGGGGGTTAGGGCGTAGAGACAGATGAAGGTCGGGTGTAGGTGCGGCTCCTGACACCCGGACCGGAGCAGACAGAGTAGCGTCCCAGAACACGAAACCAGCGTGAATTTCACAGAACTAGTTTCGTGGGTCAAGATCAACGCCTACCAGAACACCATTCGGCGTTTCCGCTGTATACAATGGAATTTATATAATATTGAGACGGGGCTGAAGCTATCAGAATTTTGTTTATGGATGCTATCTAATTGAGCAGGTAGGGGTAGTTATAATGTCTATAGTATATAGATTCCACTGTAATCCATTCAGTTTAAATACCACACAATGTACGCAATTGATTAGTTTTAATTATATCACCCATTGCAAACAAACATAAGCGTTCACAGTTTATCGTTGCAGTCAGCGTAACCGTACACAGTTTCAAAGTGTATAAAGAACGTAATCAATGTAATCAACGTAATCAACTTATCACAACCTATTGTTTGAGGACACAGCAGTCTGGCAGGCGTTCACTTGACGAGCCTCGTTCTCGACTGTTATTTACAGTAGCAATAATGGCAACGTCTGTAATGAAGTGAATGGGCCCCGGATGTACACAGAACGTCACCCGAAGGTCAAGGTCGAGGGCTGGGTCAAGTTTAAGGCATGAAGTGACGTTGATTATAGGTTATCCGAAAATTAAGACTCCTCCTCTTCCCGGCCCTTGAGTTTACGTGTGAAAGCAACATAGTCGAACTGTCCTTTAGCAATGGGTGCTTCCTTCCACGTCTGTTTGATCTGTGATGGGGAAATTAAAATATATTTTAATATTTGTTTGACATGCCATGGGTAAAGTATGTAAGACATAATGTGACGTTCAAGACGAAGCTAAACTACTATGATATCTGACTAGGTATCAATTAGAATAAAAGCGCATCTCTTTCCACGTCTGTTTGATTTGATAGCAGGAAATTAAGATGTATTTGAATAATGTTTTGACATTACGTTCAACACGAAGCTAAAATACTATGATATCTAGATAGGTATCATTTAAAATAAAAGCACATTTCCTACATGTGTTTTATAGGATACACGTTGTTGCAAATATATATCGGATCAAACTGGACGTAGTATACTAACAATTTTCGTATTAATATTGCACCAAATTCGTGCTCAAAAGCTTGCTCATATCACTGGATACCGGTAAGTCTAGATAAGCTATTGAACTAAATTGTGTATACAGGACAAGCACAATTGAATGAAAGTGTTTGACAATACCAATTGTAAATTCCACATAGTTGTTTGCATCGATAAATGGAATTATACGCCATGGTATCGTTTCTCGGAGCTCTCTTAGACTATCGGCATAAGGACTCTCGTAGCCATCTCTAATACATATGGATCATACACTTACGAGAGCGCTATGGTCTCATAGTGGATACGAGAGCTTCGAGAAACGATACCCAGAATTGGAACAATAGCGCAATTCAGAAGGACGTTTCAATGTTTACAGTGAAAACCTACCTCATCGGCTGTGAAGTTATCACCAGTATTTGCTAGCAAGTCCTTGATGCTGAAACACAACGAAGAATGATTGTAATAGTATGACACATATTTCAACATAGTCATATAGTCTTCAAGAACTATACGACACATTGGAATAAGAATGGCACCAGATTCCTCAAGCCGAGGTACAAAATGTAGTAGAAATCTCCACCCATAGGGGGTGGGGTTAGGGTTAGGGTTAGGGGTAGGTGGAGATATCTAATATGTGCGCAAGTTCTTGAAGACTACATGTACCCCTTAGACGTTTGGAAAGTCTTAGTAGTTACAATACAATATCTATATTTGTATGTTAATATATAAACAGGCTAGTGGAGAACCAACTAGTAAAGATAACTATTTGTTCCAGGAGCCTAACGGGATCATTCAGAATGATGTCAGGACACTTTCACTTCGGCTGTTCCATTTTGGATATCCACGTTATTAATTTAGTCCTTGTCAAATAAATGTAAAAAACGCATTGAAATTTCCACGTCTTTGATAAGGAGTAAGTACCACGTTAGATGGCTCGGACACCTAACTTAACACCTATAACTTTTTTTACCTTCAATTCTGCCAGTCATTTACCCGGAACTGATTTCTTATGGGTATTAATTACATTGTGCTTGTCGTAATTACGTTATGAGTGCGTGAGTGAATTATTGTTTTACGTTACGAATAATTACATTGAACTTAAATAACCTCCTCCATGCTGAATTAGGCACATATACAGCTCTTTAGGGCGCCTCCGGTTGCCTCTAGTAGAGAGAGGATTAACAATGAAGTGTACGTACTATGGTTCTGGAAGGTGGCCCTTTCCTTCTTCGTCAAACATGGCAAAAGCGTTCTTAATCGTCTCCTCGCCATCAGTTCCTGTAGAGATAACCAGGGGTAACAATGGCGTATTGATTACACATTATCACACATTGATCATACATTGATAATAATGTACATTGATACAACATTCATGAACATATTGAATCTTACGATCATCACGATGTTAACCTTCTCCCTGCTGAATAAAATAAAAGTGTTCTATTTCTGCATGTGATCGGGCAACTTAAGTCGCCTTCAGCAGGGAGAGGGTTAAGGAATTACAAATTGGTTCATATACGTGCAAGCATTGATACCCATTTGTACCTTGCGATAACCAAAGTGTTAATCAATGCTTCATACGCAGTTAGATCTTGCAATCATCACATCATTATACATTTATATATTCGCATAATAATAATCACCTCGTACTTCATTATATAATTATGTTGGCCTATGCTAGATTTCGAAAATATGCTTTATACGATTGTGAGTTACTATGATTATTGCCATGAAAAGAGGTTGGCAGTTATGACAACTAATGTATGGGTGTGATAATGAATGTGAGTAACTAAGTGTCTACAATACGACGTCATACCTCCCATCTTTTCACCGAAAAGGTTGAGGAAACTGGTAAAGTTTAGTTGGCCTGTGGATTCTTTCAACATCGACTCCAGCTCGCTGTCTGGGGGTACTCTACCTGTTAACAGAAAATAATATATTTATTTTATACATCAAATATGTTTCCAGAGTCAACCTTGGTAGAAATCATTTTCAATGGCAAGTCCTTTTTTGAGTGCAAATAGTGTCTTGTTCGTAGAGGATCGACCAGCCATAGATTTTTGTTGGTATTGGGGTTTAGAGTCATAGTCTCAGAGAATGAAAGTAAATAGTTTAAATTTAAATATTATATTGATTTCTGAGCCGACTTGCATCTTTAACTGTTCTAAGGGGATATTTTGAATAGAAGTATTTGGGTGAAAACAAGTACCGAGTTCGAACCCGTCACATGGTCCGAGTATCTATATATAGATGGCCACAGTCACATTGCCGACGCAGTCAGGATAGAATGCTTTGGTTGTATGGTAGTGCAGTTGCATGGATCATCGTTGGTTTGTCAGTACCAATCGGTGTTCGTATGTTTACTGCAACACTTAGCGCTATGGAGCACTTCATACAATAAACTGACTAGATGAGGATTTAAAGAATTATTCTAGCAAACAATAACACTACTACTACTACCACTACTACTACTACTACTACTACTACTACTACTACTACTACTACTACTACTACTACTACTACTACTACTACTACTACCACCACCACTACTACTACTACTAACACATACTTGCTTTTTAAATTGGAGTTTAGATTTGCTTTCTAGGTTATTTCACTAATATCACGACAGGAAACCCACAACATCCGTAGCGCTGAATGTTGCAGTAAACCTGCGAGCACCGACTGGTACTGACAGACCAAGGATGATATCTGCATTTCCACTAACTACTACTACTACTACTACTACTGCTACTACTACTACTGCTACTACTACTACTACTACTACTAATAATAATTTTATTTTAAAATAATACTAATAACTACAAATATAAAATGAATACAGACACAATACAGACAAGCAATGGACAAAACATCAGCAGTATTTGGCATTGCTATGCTAATTAATTGTTAACTAGATGACTTGGTGTGCAAAGCATACATTTAACATAGCATTGGTTCCACTCTGCCTGGCATGCATTATTTGACTGACTAATAACGATAACATAAAGTGAATAAATAACAATGATATTATTACAGACGAAGGAAACGTTCAGCATTATATTGCATGGATATGTCATTTTTGATTAATTTGGGTTTATGATTCAATGGAAAATGTAACGCTGACTTGATTGATTGATTAAATTAGTATGTGTTTTTTTGTCGCACCGGGAATATCTGAAGAAGGAAAACATATTCTGACAGTGCAAACGGTAAACTATCAAACCACCTCAAGCATGTCCTGGTATATGCGATAGGTCTTTACAGTATCTATGTAATTGATTGTGTGATTGAGACTCTTACCCAAGTTGGAGTAGATTTCTTTAAGATCGGCTAAGTCGATGATGCCATCCCTGTTGACATCGATCAACGTGAAGGCCTGAAGAAAGAAGGAACAAAGCCTGAAGAAACAACGATTATTGCTCATGCTTTCAATACTAGTATACAAAATACGTCAACAGCGTTGTAGGTTACGAGGACAAAGCACGTGTTTGATCTGGGATATCGGATTAAAATATGAATACAAGTGCGTACTAATCAACCACAATTTGTCGTATTAATTTGCAGCATGGGGGGATAACTAGTTCTCAAAACTGTATTGTTAATTGTGACATAATATTGACATTTTCTGGAATTTGACTAGTCAAAGAAGAATGTTCGCATGCAATGCACCCTCGAACCCCAAGTCATTATGATCACATCTAACCCACGTATTTAAAGGAAGTTAGGAGTATGTCATAATGACCTGGGTATCGTTTCTCGAAGCTCTCTTAGCCGCTAAGGTACCATTGCACTCCCTTTGACGATAGCTAATATCGGCTAAGAGAGCTTCGAGAAACGATAACCTGTACTTCGAGGATGCATGCAATGTTGAATTTAATATATTGTTGAATCGTGTATTTTGAAGGAATTCACACACAAAATGTTCAGCATGGTTTCTGAATAGTTTACTGACTATTCATATCAAGATATTGACCCAAATATCTACACGCTATTGAGGCATTACCATGCTTTTGTTAACGTATTGATTGATACATATTGTAGTTAATATGGATATACGGAGTATACCATTGACATAAAACATGTAAGAACACATGTTATAGCTGGAAACCGATAGATTAACGTAACCTATTACCTGTAATAAACATTTCATAATGTTAAGTTGTAAGAACAAGACATATTAAGTAATAGTATCTTGCATTGGATCATGCATCGTGACAAATTAACAGAAATAAATACATGAATAAATAAATAAATGAAAATAAATAATTACATTAAATAAATAAGATATATATGATATCATCTATTATATATTAAAGAATGTAATCGTAGAAGAGCAATGAATAAATAATTTAATAATAAAATAGCAATTAATAAATTAATGTTGTCTGTCAATATGTTATTTTGAAAATCACCTTGAATATGTTAAGTATGAATTATAAATATTATAAAATGAATAAGGAAAAAAAAGGAGGAAAAATATATACATTTTATGCATGTCAATACATTCTGTCAAATTAAAGAAAGAATAAAATAATTCGAAAGAAATAAAACAAATAAACAAAATAAATATCTTGAAAAGTAGTATGTAAATCCAAGTAGTATTAATAACTCCATAGTACGATCCCAGCGACAAACGTAACATGTCTGTATCCATCGAAAAGTAGATAATCCTTTGTAATCCCGCGAGAATATTGGACACACAGTGTTAATCCACGAGAACAAAACGGTATTCCCTAGAAGCACTCACTTCTTTGAATTCCTGCATCTGGTTGGGTTTGAAGAATTTGGCCATTTTGAAGGTTTGGTCTGAAATTCAAAGAAACAGTCCATGATTATAGCTGAAAGGTTCGTTTTGGAAAAGTACAACAGTTACTAGATCCAAGCAATTTTTACATATAAAACATACAGTTAACATGGAAATATATTATGTCAAATATTTTTCCAATGAGGACTGGTATCCGTATTCTTGAAACTTCGCAACGTAAAAACTTCTTACGATATATTTGAAATTGACATTTATGCAGAAAACCAGTTAGACACATTCTTACTACTTAAACACTTCTTAGGACTTACGAAGTTTCGAGAATACGGGCCCTGATATTAAACAATTACTTCTTGTTCAGAAAACAAGTCTAGAAAACATATTTTTAGGTGCGTACTTGTGTAGTTTGTCCGCCTTTTACACTTACGTATTTTTCTGTAAAATCACAACAGTTAACAATAATGTATGTAGGCCCTACTTATTAGATGATAAGCGAGAGTGTCCTATTCACATTATGCGTGTCAACTGATGCGCATGCGCAAAGTATATCTTCCAGCGCTAATGTGGTCTGACTGCATATGGTGGTGGAAGCTAGTATTACCAGAAATCGGCGCTTCCATTGCATTGGAATCATTGGAAACCCGGATGAACAGAAACTCTGATAATCACAGAGTGGAAGAAGCACACAGATAATATCATGTTCCACTCTTGTCTGGGTTCATGGGGGTAATAATGGTTTTGTATGGTATTTACGTAGTTCATGGTAAATAAAATTGGAATAACAATTTGTCAAATATATTTATTGCTATGTTTAGTTTAAGTTATCAATCAATATTTTCCTATTCATTCCACTACTTTTAAGGAACTTGGATACAATTGATAGCTTATTATTTTATACATAAACAATGCTACATATAATACGTGTTATATTAAATATGAAATACTATTTTGAAAAAGGCATATACGAGATATACTTTATGTAAAATATCCATATTTGGTACACGTATGAGGTATGTTATATATGCAAGCCCTACTTGTAAGGCAAAATGTCATATAATTTCACTTAGTCATCACTTTTCGTGATATCTTTAACAGGTCACCCGGGAATACCTGTCCTGCTTTCCTCCCTGTTTACTATAAGTGAGAATACCATGTTCACATACACCTAATCATGCATGCCGTGAACACCAACAGTACCAGAAGGCATCAAAACTCTCAATAGCGCTTTACTGATTCATAATTTTGATTTGACTGATACGAAGATATCCGCTTGCTACAAGACATCGGTGCAAGGAGACAGGTGTTGTCTCCATACAGCGTTGATGCGGCCAGGCGCTGTCAGGAGTCCTGGTCCCCCTTTCCTCATATGGCTAGCAGCGTAGTACAGCTCTGAGGTGTAGGGTTACAGCAAAGAGCGATACCACCGCCGTACTGGCATTAACAGCCTTGTAACGTGTGCTACCGATGTATTGTAACATGCGCAGACACAGGCAGAGCATGATCAAACATTGTTGTACAAATGCATATGCTCAGTCAGTAGGTAATAGATAGCATGATCAAACATTATTGTACAGATATATTTGCTAATTCAATAGTTACTTGATAGCATGATCAAACATTTTATACGCACACACACACACACACACACATATATATATATATATATATATATATATATATATATATATGATAATTAAATAGGTTATATTGATAGATTTATCAAACATTATAACACAAATATAATTCCTCATTCAATATGTGATTTTATTTTTAATTCTGTTGTTTTCGTTATTAATTAATATTTATGTAACCAACATAATTAGTTTCTGAGTTGGTTAAAGAAATACATCATACAACTATTACAAAAATATATACATACTTTAAAAAGAAATGATGGTACATTTTAAACTGTGTTAATGAAACCAAATCTCGAAGATTTATTTATAAAGTTTCGGATTGAATACTGCAGCGGAACGGAGAAATCATAGCGAAAAATGTATATATGTTTTGACTGGTGTATATGAGAAGGAACTTGCAATGTCGCTTGAGGTTACGGAGAAGCGTTACAGAGATGTGCCAAAGATAAATCCAGCGTGAGTTAATCTGTTGAAAGAAAACGTTGCTTACAACTAACTCTACTGCAGACTAGCGTATAATTCAACAGCCTCTTCGTTTGTTTTAAGATAGTAGTAATTATCTGCGTAATGCAATCTAGGTTCCGTGTCAAGATGGAGCAGATTTCGAATAACCTGTATGCTTCTTCTCTGCAATGATTCCAACCTCCAACATTCATACTATTCATTACCCAAGTCTAAAAAAAGACCACACAAAATAAATCGTAATCACTACATATTTAAAAAAAAAGTTTCATGAAAATTAAACATTCTGTTAATTAATGCACCTACATTTCAATAGCTGGAAACTTTCCAATGAAATTTATGTTTTGATAAATGCTATTATTAGATTGATTTGATTGATTTGATACGTTTATGTGAATTAGATGTAAATAGTTTTCTGTATTTTACACAGAAAGCTGTTCTTCCAATGTACACGGTGATTTGACTGAACTACTCTGGAACCCTCAGTTTCCTTTAACTAGAGACACATCGATGTACATCCTATGTTCGGAGTCGTACGTGATATTCCTAGAAGTGGAATATCATTTAAAATATACGAATACAACTCCAAAATACTGGGGATTAATCCGAGATATACCAGTCCAAGAGCAATGTTGCAGAAGGTACTGACTTTCGGGAAAGAATGGAAAGGAAGGTTGAAGGTTTCGTGAAAGATCACTGAAGGTCAAATCGGTCAAACTTTAAAAGACTTATTTTTGCGCGCATTTCGAATTTTGAAGACAATAGCTATTTAAAATGTTGAAGATCTTCCACAAAGTGTTATTATTGAGTTGCAGATAGAGATGGTTTGGGTGGTTCGAAGGTGGGTTTAAATATTTGCTGAATTAGCAAAAGTCCGGAGGGTAAAGAAATAAGAAGATAAAAAAGAAACAATGATTAAAAGTGTTTTAATGTTAAAGAGGGTTTTCACACAAGGGTTGAGGTTATGATATCAATGTTACCTGCCGCTTTTCCAAATCAAAAAATGCAAAGGAGAGATGCTTGTCCTATGCGATGCTACAGTAATCCGCTGCTAGAAGAGACTGATTGGAAACGGTGTCCCGACTCTATATATACGGGACATGCGCACATTCCGTCACAGAGAAAAACACGTGCCTGGTTAGGGGATCTGTAACGACAGGTCATTACGGAGCCAGTTGCCCTCCCCCGCGCATTACCATCTCTACTGGACAGTGGTCTGGCCAGACATACATGGAGTAACCAAAGCTGAGCTTTAATGATGTTTTAATAAATATTATGTCAGTTACTACGACTGTACACGCTGCGACGGCAGTGGTAGGAATGGGGAGGGATTGGAGGGGGATATCGAATTACTTGCAACCGTGATGATGTCTCAGTCGTCACGCAGAGACCCCTAACCGTGTTTACGTCACAGGAAGCATATGCATGCACATTATTACGTCAATCTTTGCTTCGTGGGAGATGATGAAAACCTGGGCAATTAGCTTAATAAAGGCGAATTATAGTCTAGGGGGAAGCTGCATGAGGTATGGATTTCTGAAGCTGATGTATGCAATATACATTAGAGAGCGGCCACCATATGTTGTTGTTGTATGTAATCTTAGATTTACGCGAAAAGTAGCAGCCTGTGTTAACATATACATAGGTTGGTATAAACACTGCATGCTAGAAAGACTACTAGTACCTATGCTTAACTTGACGTTGAATAAACATGTACACAAAGACCTAGTCCATTCCTAAAAGTAAGTAGAAATATTCTGAAGATATATTACCTTCAAGTTTCAATACATTCCTGGGAAACGTACAAGCACCTAACCAATTAAATAGTTGGTGTAAATGTCGTAGAATCCTAAAATACCCTGTCAGGAAACGTTAGATTCTAATGGAGTGAATGTTTCCTGCAAGGCTGTCAGACAGACAAAAACGTAACGCATTTGCATTTATTCTAACTGATTTTGTTAAGTGAATGATTACTGGTCTTCAGGGTCTGAAAAATCACATCAGAATATGCATTACATAAAAAAACACACAGGGAGGTATTATAACTTTAAATGAAACTATACTTGTTATAGAGAACATCATTATACATGTAGTTACTTTCCTTGATGTTACCTAGCCAAAACGCAAATCCACGTATGCAGAATAAGCCTCGCAATTGAAAAACATACGATTAATTGATGATGGCCACTGGCAACAAGGTTGCGACCAATCACAGATGTAATATGAGCAAGTTCTTGCAATCTACAGAACATAACTTTTATTCACTTAGGCCGAGGACCTCGGCATAAGAGGTGCAAATATAAATTAGAAAAATGAACATGGCAATCGCTGTATTATAAGGGATGCATCGTCTAGTCTGGTTATGGTCTAACTATTGATGTAATGTTTAAAGACTCATTTATAAACATATTTCCACAATAGATTTGGACTAAATTCGATCCAGGAATGGAAATATGTATGGTTCTTAGCAGTATAGCTTGGGTTATTTCCATTTAACATTCGGAAATATTCGGACGAAATCGGAAACTGTATATGTTTGTTCAATAATATTGCTAACTAACCGGACGTCGGGAATGTGTGGCTGTTTGAATGATAGAACACTTGACAAATCCAATGTAGTTTCAGAGGAAAGTTCGTTTGATCATTAAATATGTCAACCATAATATGATATAAGTGAATGTATGCGCTTAATGCGATATTCTCCTGTGAGAAGGCATTTTCATTGCCATTTTTCACAATATGGAGTATAAAGTTTAGTGTAGTGGTTGTCCACCGGATCGTTGAATGCCGTATTAGTCCGGTCGCTTAAGCAAAAGTTCGTGCACTTTGTGATACAAGCATGACATTTGGCATACCGTTAGGATACC
>JAUTBV010097290.1:0-16690 GCA_032361325.1 Lepetodrilus fucensis
TCTTTATGTACCTTGTTGTGTTGTATGTAGTTATGTGCTATATTGTATTAAGTTGTGTTGTATTATGTTAAGTTGTGCTGTGTTGTATTATGTTAAGTTGTGCTGTGTTGTATTGTGCGGTATCGTGTTGTGCTGTGATACCGTTTATGTTGTAAGCATACTGTACTGTGTTGTGTTTTGCTCTGTTGTGTTTTGTTAGTTTGTACTGTTATTTGCCGTGTTGTGTTGCGTAATGTTGTGTTGTGCTGTATGGTGTTGTGCTGTGATACAGTTTATGTTGTGTTGTGCTGTATGGTGTACTGTGAACATTGTTTTGTACGGTGTTGAATTCTGCTATGTAGAGCTCTATTATTCTGTGCTGTGTTGGGTTGATGATTTATAATGAGTTATACTGTGTTGTATTTTGCTGTGCTGTGCTGTGGCAGAGAGAGAAATGTAGAGAGAGAGATAGAGAGAGGGAGAGAGAGAGAGAGAGAGAGAGAGAGAGAGAGAGAGAGAGAGAGAGAGAGAGAGAGAGCATGGAAGGAAGAAGGCACCAATCAACATGTAGATGTGACTAGTTAAGGGTGAGGTTGTTAGTTTGGTGGAGATACGGAGGATACGGAGATGATGTACGAAGATTCTGGAAAGCTATACTAATGACTTGACGGGCGTATTAGACAGCTGGACAGCGGGGAGCAGGTGCTCTGACGGTACCACAGTGGCTCCTGGGCATACTTACCGAGAATTTACATTCGTTTAGTAATTAAGACATGAAGACATGACATCCTAGATGTCAATTTATGGTCACCTCGGGGAAAACATATAATGGTGGTCTATTAGGAACTACTGAACAATCTCCGATATGGTGTCTTTGGAGGCGTCTTATATAAGGTAGCCTACGTCTATGCGATGTTAATGTAAGAACTGTACGCATGGCATATATCAATATCAATTAATATTAGCACGGTAATTATATAAATAAGACCACGTGAAGGCATCTTCTTCCTGAAGCTAGCCATGTAAGTATGGGTATCTATGGTGCGCACGTAGTGGACTTCTGTGAGAACAATTCTTTGATATAGTTATTCATACATACACGCACGCATCTGAAATTAAAGGGATCTGCCTATAGCTAGAACCGGACAACTACATGCATTTCATTTCACTCGACCACCTCGTTGCACTAACTCTGACAACGAACACTTGCAGCAGCTAAAGGGTTGTTCTGTATGTAAGTATAACCATGTCTCAGAAAGAGTTAATGCAATCGTAAAAGTATGACTTCCATCAATATTCCAAACATGTTTTTCAGGCTAAATAGTATACACATACTTGTATAGCTTGGTATAAACAAAAACACTATTGAAGCTAATTGCTTAAGACATTTTCTTTTAAAGGAATTTTATACATCGTCAACCATGTACATGCCAGGTCGTTCGTCAACAATAGCAAGATAAGTAGTAATCAGCCGTTGACAAATAACTGTTTTTTTAGGTATGTTCTTATATGTTCTTATTATATATCTTATTATATATTATTATATATTGTATGTTCTTATATGTTCTTATTATTGAAAATGAAATTTCATGAAGAAGATAGATACAAAGGAATATTTCGTCCTTTCAATCGTAAATAATCTTCTACTTTTTTTCCTTTCCGATGATGATTTTCTATTTAAATGTAATAACTACAAAACACATAACTTAATTGTGTGCCTATGGTATCTGAGAGTAGTCAAGGTCATCATAAATGTACTGTCTTATCGATTCAGAATGGCGTCCATAAAGTCTAGTCAAAGCCAAGTGCTATAATCTATGTTGACTCTTTGCCAACTTGTGTCGAAATTCCGCGAATGTGTTTGTATACGTTTTTGAATTTGAGAGAGAATTGGAAATGGAATCAATGCGTGTGATCTAATGTCAACCCGGCTAAACACGAAACCGGATCCCTCGACCTGGCTATGGAGATCAATTCGAGCTGCGAGTTGGCAAGAACTTGTTGGAAAGATTCGAACTGTTTCGATTGAATTAAGGCAACACATCATTAGTTTATACCAGATTGGAGAAAGGGGGAATTGAAATAGATGTGCATTCTTTGAGAATGTATCGGTGTGGGCGCTCTGCTTTCAAATCAATTAGTTAAAAACGATTAGGTTTCCTTTTGTACCGCCTCCTATGCCGACATTACCTCTCGTGTTGATTAGACGCCATGCCAGGTGAGATGGATGAGATTGCTGGCAGATTAATTACGGGAGGAGATGAAAATGGATGGAAGAAGTACTTCATCTAAAATGTTGCCAGGTCTACGCGATGGTGTCTACTACTACGTGTAGCTGTATGTTGCCAGATCTACGTTAATATGTCGAATTTAGCTTAAATATGTTGTCAGATCTATATGTCGCATTTAGCGTAAATATGTTGTCAGGTCTAGATCTATATGTCGTATTTAGCGTAACGATGTTGTCCGGTGTACATGGAAAGATCTTTACATGACACGTGTATGTCACCACAAAACGTGTTTTATTTATCATTTCAGATTTGCATGCCAGTTTTACACCGTACTATGCTTTATATGTGACATGCCGATTGCTCACGAAATATATGTAGGCTGGATAATTTAGTCAATGGAGAGAAAAATCACAGAAGAACTTAGTAGGCCTTATACATGGCTAGCTCCACCTGATTCTTTCTTTGCTAACCAAATACTAGTATACGAAGTACGCGTACACTGCTCTGAGGGCTGTTGTCGATGGATATTATATGTTGTGTGGCACATAATTAGTAGACCATTGCGTTGATTTATAAGGGTTCATCGAATACACCCACCAGAGGCTATTATGACCGGAAGTGCATCAGCGACTCGTTGAATTCCGCCACCAGAAGGAGCTACTATGACCGGAAGTGCATCAGAGACCCATTGAATCTCGCCATCAGAGGGAGCTACTATGACCGGAAGGACAGCAGAAACCCATTAAATCTCGTCACCAGAGGGAGCTACTATGAACGAAAGGGCGGTAGAGACTAACCTGGACTTGTCTCGTGTCTGGGAAAACACTTTAGCCCCACTTGGTAATTAGTTGTTGGCAAAGTGGAGATTGGCATAATTGAACAGTCAGTTAAGGAATACTTTGCACACAACTTAGGAACTATCGAATGACATTGACCGTAGGTCCGGGGAAATGTCAGCGGAAATTGCGCAAATATGATTACGTTTTTTCTCTCTATAAATATACACTGTTTTTACTTAACCCGGATAATACGTCAAATTAGTCAGACGCCTAGCCGTGAACGACCCCATGACCCGTAAGTCCAACAAACTCGCAATCCAATAGTTAGATTGAAAGGTAATAGACTCATGTAGAGTGAACGTATCTATGTATGCCCAATTAAATTAGTTACGTATTTTCCGACACCTTTTCCAAACTGTTTGACTTGTTTGACCATAAGACCTATTTGTTGTAGGTTCCTACCCCGCATAAAACATCCTCACAACACAGGAACTTATTATATTGCTATAGTAAGACGAAGTCAGCTAATCTGTGTTTCATCTACTAGTGTAATTGAACAAAACAAAAAATGTCGCTACCGTTTTAAGGAAAAATCAATATCTATTTGATGTTTATATCTCTTCTATCTATTTCGGTGAATCTTCCTTCACAGGAACACAATTCTGCTCAAGTCTGATTATAGCGAAGTTTGACACATACCTACTAAAATAACTCAGACTGATAAATATAACGTCCATAAATACATATAGCCAATTGTATGTTTAAATCGTGTATCGTTTGTGAATGTCATAGAATGGCCACAACCATATATTTCTTTTTATTGCAATTATATATCGCCTCAAGTGTAGTGTTATGCATTTTCGATAGGTTGGCGTGGATTTATTGCGGATATTTAAGAAACACAGAGAAGGATCTAAGAGTTTGAGAATGGAGATCTAGAGATGAATTACAGCATACTTTCTGTTTCCATTTCTGGATTATTATTTGTGGATAGGGGTGGGGTAGTGGTTCACATCCGCTTTCCAGATTATTTCACTTATATCACGGCGTATGACAGATCCCCCCACCCCACCCACCACACTACAGGTATCTGTAGCACACACACACACACACACACACACACACACACTCACACACCAATGGAGAAAGAAATAGAGTGAATGAGAGGGAGAGAGAGAGGGATAGCGAGCGAGCGAGCGAGAGAGAGAGAGAGAGAGAGAGGGAGAGCGAGAGAGAGAGAGAGAGAGAGAGAGAGAGATGCACTTCTGGAACACGCTATACATTTCACAGTGTCGTCGCCTTGCCTGTAAGACCGTCCACATGAGACAGTCCCTAAGGACATCATCTCGTTCAGTTGCCAAACGACACTAGTCAGACAATCAATGATCAGTTATCATCATGTTTATAGAGACGTCAGAACTGTCACAGTTGCACCATCTTAGAACACATGGTACTCAGAGAAAGTTTAACTATATTAAAACAAAACGAAATGTTTTTCCCCTCAAGACGATCGAAGACATAAGACAGAAACAGAGTCAGAAGTCTCAAAATGCAGAAAGATCTATCGATGCTCAAGAACAGACGAACAGAGAAAGGATTGATGTTTCTACTCAGATACATGTATCTTGTTGACTCCCGACCCTAGAAAAAGAGGCATAACTATTGCCATGAGGGACAAGTTGTCTATTTACAGGTGTACATTATTTTCAGTTTCGTTTAGATTTCTTGCTATGTTATAGAACTAATGTGACTGGCTGCCCTGCGTTTATCTAACGACATATGGCTGTTCTGAGTCACATCGAATTTACCGTGTTCTTCCTTTACTTATAGAAAATCAATGAGACTTGACGTACGTTCTGGTCGATGTAAACGTCAGATACTGTAGAGATGTAAACGTCAGATATTGTAGAGATGACAACATGTGAAGATATGGTGTGTTTTTTAACAGATACGGACAATACCCTCCCACGTATTCAGATAAATATCGATACTTATTTATCATTGAACTAATTTAAGCAGCCATATTGAAACAAATGATGGACATTTACATGATATAATCTATGTTTTATTGCATAAAGCATTACGTCCTGGTGTACTTGTCATTAGTGCACTGGAGGTATGTTTCATGTTTCATGTAAGATGCACCTGCTGGCAATATAGATTGGCTCAATCCGACGGAATCCCCGTGTGACGGTTACTACATACAGTCGGCAGGAGGCAATAATATCTCTCTAATACAGAACATATTCACTTAATATAAAATAACTTCAAAGACGGTGATATAGTATCGATTCGCAGCTTCACTTTTAATGAGACATTTCAGGATGTTTTTGCAGTCGATAACCCTCTTTGAAGTCACTTGCACAGCGATAGCCATGATGAGCATTCTCTTAGAAATGTCAGTAGCGTTTATAATGAAATGTCTCTGTATATTATCGGAAACATAAATTTAATACGTGTTGTTTATCCGTTGTATGTTACTTGCCAATATATCACCATATTAGGTATAATTATTGGGAACAGTCAACGTAATTAAGTGAGAAATTTGGACAATACCTCCCCGTCGATTATAGAGCGAGCAAAGCGAGATAACAAAGGATATGGTTTCCTTTCCCAATTCACTAATTAGATGCGTTAGAAGTGACGTGGATAGTATTCTGAAACCTAATTTAAAGAATATAACAGATGTTTGCTTGTTATGCAAGCTTCATCATCTTCAATTTAACCCTCTCCATGATCAAGGCAACCAGTATAAGGATCAGCGCCATATAGCTATTTATCCAAAAGGGAGATAACCAAATTAGCATTTTTATACAAAAGTCAAATAGATGTAGACTATTAAAAGAGGTATTTATTTTGATTGAGTTTATCCAGTAGTAATATTAAGATATACGTCAATTAAAAAGAAAGAAAGAACAATTATATTTTGTAAATGGTCCATCTCTAACTGCTGTTTCATGTATGTGGTTAAAGGCATAATATCACAATTGATTGACCTGTACAATGGACAAACGAAGGTCGATCTGAGACTAATTACGCTTGCTTTATCAACCCAAAAGTTGTTATTTACTAATGTACTTAGTCCCCTGGGGCCGTATTCACCAAAGGGTTTAAGTCAGTTTTGAAAACCAACGATATAGCAAAAACTGACTTAAACCCTTTCGTGAATACCGCCCCAGTACTCAATAGTTATCAAAATAGTAATGTTTTATATGAATATAGGGAACGTTCCGCTATTTATCTTAGATGCATCAACTGAACTATGAACGAATTTCGAGAAAACGTTAGATGTGCGTATTATATGTTTAAGTCGTACCACTGAGTT
This sequence comes from Lepetodrilus fucensis, assembly GCA_032361325.1. NCBI lineage: Eukaryota > Metazoa > Mollusca > Gastropoda > Lepetellida > Lepetodrilidae > Lepetodrilus > Lepetodrilus fucensis. Next base: position 6,315 of record JAUTBV010097290.1, read on the forward strand.
ATGTCCCCTTGCATTGACTTGATGAAGGAAATAACAATACGACCATATTCAGGTTGTCTATCAGTAGACTACAAGGGGTTGCACTAGATATGTGTCTACCAAACAGCGGTGGAAAGGTTTTTGGAAGTACAAACATGATTTTATGTATGTCAAGTGAATGTATTTTGCAATTGTAGCTAAGAACTAGTCCAACACAACCATAACCATCTGTGATATTATGCCTTTAAACCTCTCTCTGTTGGATTAGGCACACATGCTGCTCTTTGGGGCAGCTCCGGTTGCCTCCAGCATGGGAAGGGTTAAGAGTTAATGGAGCAGTGTCCTTCTTTAGTGTCCGTCATATCAAAGTCAGAAGCAGTGCCAATCTAGCTTTGCATTGAATCACCTAGTTCATTTAACCATTGACACTTCACACGAGCGTTTCCTATTTGAAGTTAGTGGTTCAATATGAGAGCAGTCCATAGTTCGACTAACGCCTCAAGACGGGCTGCAATGCGTCCAATAGTTCGCTGGTAGGCTGGTAGGCTGGTATGGTTCATGGCTCCATGAAGGGTAGACTCAGGCTAGGGTGTAAAGAGCGGACACAGTAGCCCTCATGTGTTTGTGATCCTTGCATAACAGATTGAAATTAACCACTCAATTATTCACATACAGTTAATATGTAGACCTGAATTTCGTGTGAGATAGCTTGACTCAATGGGTCTGTACATCAGTGACTAGACATGAACCATTCGTACGTTATTATAATGGCTATAATTAAACACTGAAAATTAGGAGACAGTTTGTTTGACTGTTAGTATATGCGGGTATGCTACAGTCAATGTATACATTCAATTAATATGTTACATTTAAGTACTGAAACCGTAACTCATTTTCTAAATTGCCAGATTCACTCAAGAAATCACAGGATGCGGAGTATAATATATGATATCAAGATTATTATGAATATTATTAGTATTAATCATAATAATAATCATGTGAGTTAGTTTGCATATTGCGTGGGCATTAAAGTAATTTACTATAGAATCATCTCGTAAATATTCGACATGCTGACTGCATATTTGGTAACTAATATATTGTATTTTCACATCGTATGCGTTTTGAGATGAATATATGGTTGGTTATTCTGGATGCATCTTGGAATATCCATTTGCGAGCCACTTCCATGGTCCAGCCCCTAGATGCTCCATCGGCAGCATGGATACGATTGACCTAATGACCTCACCCCGCTACACGTCAATATCAAACAGCGATCTTCACTGGCGCAGCAACACTTAATCAACAGGCAGACCGATACTTGTAGATCTTTTGTCAGCAGACCAGAACTGATGAATGATATGAATAATTCTAACCTGACTCAGCGTAATGAGTGACCGAAGAACTGGCAGTCAAATTTCACCTACCATTTAGTGCAACCTATTAGCACTTTGAATAGTCTATATTGGAACATTTTCATTTACTGAGTGGTGGAATCCAATGTATCTTTCAATGAATAGTTACAATCAGTGTCATAAATGAAATAAAGCATCTATTGGCTTGAGAAATAATCTGATAGACCTTGAATACAATAAATCCGAATTTAAACTGTCAAAGATTTGAAAATTGCTAGAGAGAACTGTACTTAGCATTTCCTTAATAGTGACTGCATACTTCATAGAATCACATTGCCTTCATATCCTTCATTACTTTGCCTGATAGTGCATTCACGAGCATTTATATTGTCTAGTGCATTCATAAACCTTCATTTTGCCCTTATATTGTCTTCATGGTATCTTCATACTTCATAAAATCACATTGCCTTCATATCCTTCATTACGTTGCCTGATAGTGCATTCACTAGCATTTATATTGTCTAGTGCTTTCATAAACCTTTATTTTGCCTTCATGTTGCCCTTATGTTGTCTTCATGGTGCCTTCATACTTCATAAAATCACATTGCCTTTATATTGTCTTCACGTTGTCTTCATAGTGTATTCACATTGCTGTCATGTTGCCTTCACGTTGCCTTATTATTGCCTGCAGCTGTAGTTACATGTTCACAGCAAGCTCACCTAATGCTGGATGTAAACAGTTGTAATATACAACATGGCTAGATTTTATCCTAACGAGAAACAGATATCTGGGTTTCTTTTAGTAATATTATGAGAACTGATTGACCATTAAAATGTTCGCTGAACTGTCCACAGCAAACTGTTGTATATTCTCTCCAGACAGCAGACTCATTACACAGACTACGTTTAGTCTGCGTATGTAAAAACGGAAACGAGTCTGAGAGTGACCGCTGTTGGTAGGACATGTCATTAGTGACTTTCGTCGGGCGGTTTCTATAGGATCTAGAGCAATGCTAGAGTTCGCGCGAAGTCGCAAAAGCAAGGCTAGAGTGACGTCACGAACGTTCTATAGGACGACCCAAGAAGCACGAAAGCTTGTCTAGCAACAACTAGACATGCGCGATGACACTTCCTGGCTAAACTAGCGTAACCGCCCGAAGTAGGCTAGTATGACCAACAACGTTCACATTAGGAGAACTATATTTAAACCTCCAAAGCCAAGGCGTTTTCTAAAGTAGGCCTACTATCTGGTAGAAAAATTATCATGAATATTTTTACAGCCATCTGATAAATGCAAACGATTGAAGTGTTGCCACAGTCAGAAAATACAGCAACCAATTGTAACCGGAAAAAAAAGAGAGTTAAAATCGAAGTTTTTCCTTGCAACCATTATGTACAAGATAAATGCTTTCACAAGAACATCCATTGCATTATTGACAACACGAATGCACTTTCGTTGTGATTAATCAAAAATATAGTTTATTTTGGTTTTGCTGAAGTTTGACTGAGGTTCTTATTTTCTATCATCCACATAGAAATTGGGGTTAAGTTTGTGGATATGTTTTTCTTCTCTAAATCTTTGATTGTTTGAGGTGAGTCCACATGAATCGCCTTTAGCCCCGAAGTGACCGAACAATGCACAAGTAAAGAAGTTGTATTCTCTCCAGTCTAGCTTCAAGTGTTAGCAAGCCGTGAGGAGATGGACTGAATCATGATTTGCGATATTGACCTGCTTTCAAGCGAGACACAGGAGAGGCCGCACCATTAATCTGGACTGGTTTCAGAGCGTGTCGGCGGGCGACATCGAGCGCTCTATGTAATTACCTCATGAGAAACTTGAGAAGAACGTTCTGTGACGGATGAGGATAAGGAGAGAAAATCAAACACACGAGTAGTATAGACGGGAACTGATTGAGTCGCGGGATTCCTTTCTCCTGCAATTATCTGCGGAGAGACAGCAAGGCGGGTTACGTATAACAAAAACACCACAATGTCTAACACGGTTAATAATAATCCAAGTTGTCATCAATAATCATATCACTGGGAATTGTATCAGCACAATGATGACTTAGATGAGCACAATGATGACTTAGATGAGCACAATGATGGCGTTGATCAGCGTACTGATTGCTGAGATGATGAGAAATGCATATAGGAAATCATCTGTCTACGGTTGTGTTGACCTAAGGTGTCATGGTCATGTTTGCTCAATCGGATCCTTGATATTAGGCCTACTAGATGAATATTTTACGTGTAGATCACTCTTCCAGGAATATTGGGATTGAGTCGGTAGATAATGATCTCTTCAGCGGTTACGAACTGTAAAGAAGTTGTCGTTCTTCCCCCAATGTGGATGTCGTATAGCAGTTTTAAATTTATGTTTATTTAATATGTTCTACTCTCAGATTTTCAGTTAAGTAAAGGTCAAGCTCGAAGAATTTCTGCACACACACACATTTCATGTGCACGCATACACATACATGCACATACACACACACACACACACACACACACACACACACACGCACGCACGCGCACATATACACACACATGATTACGTTAATGTAATGTAATACTCCAAAATTCAATTGAATATATAATGACTTGCATTACAATGTCTACATTAGTGTTAGATAAATACATTACTTATTTGACCCGCCATTGACCTCATTAATCTTCGATGCGTTCTTCTCCACATTGATATATTTGTCGGATTGCTGTTTGGAAGGAGTACATGGAAGGCGGTCGATATCTGAATCTTTGTTCTTTAATGTGTTCTATTAGTCTGGGAGGAGGAGGAGGATGTGAGTATGTCACGTGATTTCAGGAGGAAACCCACTAGAACATGGTATCGTTTCTCGAAGCTCTCATATCTACTACGAGACCATAAGAACTCTCGGGCTCGTGCAGCTACGAGAGTTATTATGGTCTCATATTGGATACGAGAGCTTCCAGAAACGATACCATGAACAGACGACAGGACAATCATGGTTTATGTACGTGTTCACGATGCCAGAACAGAGAAATATCTCGGATCCAAGAAGCGTTGCACTTTCCAGAATATTAATGTCTATACTTACTAGAATTCTCATTCAGGAAGAACTGTGTCCGATAGTTAGTAGATTTACTTCGTGTGTATAGAGATCTCAAAATAGAGCCACACAAAGTAGAAACGAGATCAACAGAAGCATCGAAACCATTAATATTAGTAGCATCTCTGCACCAGAATGTTCTAATTGTGTTATACCTTGTTCTGTGTCTGTGTGTACGCCCACGACTGCAATGCAAATCCATATAATATCGTTCGAGTGACTTCGCGTGTGGAATATTTGAAAATATGATATTTTGCAATTGCGCTGTCCATAATTCGTTAGTGTCATAGAAGAACTGGAGATTTGGTCTTCGTTCCAGGGTATGATTTTAATGTAATCCAAGGGACATATTCTCGAAACGTTCTTACGATCTTCTTAGCCTAAGAACATGCGTAACCCTACTATACGGATCTTTACGATTGTCGTACAATCGTAATTAGAACGTTTCGATACTAGCCCGTATTCTCGAAACTTCGTAAGTCCTAAGAAGTTCGGAAGTACTAAGAATTTGCCTAACTAAGAAGTTTAGAGAATACGGGTCAGGCCTGTTCCCCGTTCCACAGAACGATCGTAGCACTACGAAAGTCATATATCACGTGCCTGACACATCTCGTTATTAAGATGTAGTCGTGAGAGATGGTTGAAGGATGATAACAAATTGAATCCTAGAGTTGAGTCTATATCATGTAAATATCCGGCATACTATAATGTCCATATTACATCCCAATACGCATTCGTACTTGCCAATAATATGCAAACGTATATATCCTTTTAGATGATGAATACAATTGAAGACCTTATTAGTTTACAGGACATACGCCTAAAGAAATTCAGTGCTATATGTCAATGTGAAATGTGAGAAGACTTTGCATGTCCATGCTCTGGGGCTACGTGAGTCAGACGCTATGAACTAGATGTAGCACATGTTATATTACGACAGTCGTTGTAATTGACTGAGGCACCCTTGACATTCTTAGAAAAATGGGGCACAGTTTCTTATTTGTGCTTGTATTGGTTACGTCATTGCATTTCCATTGGTGCACAGGGACACATCATTATTAAAAAGCTACGATAGTTGTTTATTAAACTGTTCAATGGATATGTGAAATATTCACATTGTGAATATTAGTACATGAACTATTGATTTAGTATTTACTGGTAAGTAATAAAAATCGATGCATTGATATAGTAAAATACTAACTATTTAGCACCTGAAATTGTATATCTTCAATCATCAACGATGTTTCATAGCAATTATTTCGATTTTTAATTATTATTGACATTTAAAAAAAGATAAATAAATGATATAACGTATAGACATTTTAAAATAAATGTCAAAAATCATTTTAAAAAATCGAAATAATTGCTATGAAATGTCATTGGCAAGGACTACAACCAGCACAACCATAATTGTATTGTATTGAAAAATATCGAGCTGGGAAGATCACATTGAGATTTCCTTTGAAATTATATCTTTTAGAAATTTTGACCAGCTCTTTGCAAATATTTCACGTAATAAGACCCACTTATAAACTATAGCGAACCATTTACCAGGAACACATTCATGTACCCTATGCTTTGGTTTGTAGATGTAAAATGCGGAAATTACAGTGTGGAAATTGTTTCATGTTAGTTTGTGACCGCCGGCTAGCCCGTAGGTTGTACAATCCTGACCAGACGAGTTTACAAGGAACCAATTTATTGGCATAAGTGGTCTCCAACGAAGGAATGAAGCAGTACTGAGTGGTGAGCACAGATGATGGTAAACATCACACTTCAATGTCAATCTGGTTCGGCCAGGGGTCCAGGCTGTGGAATCCAACCTGTGTTTGAATTTCGGGGGAATTATCACAGTTGATCATCGAACTATTGGGTGTACACAGTAAACGTCAGATAGCCTGGCTATGACATTGGGCGCTGCTATTAAATGTTCCAACTCATGATTGGAACTAGAATGTGTGCTAAACCCAATGTGTGTGTGTGTGTGTGTGTGTGTGTGTCTGTGTGTGAGTGTGTGTGTCTGTGTGTGTATATGTGTGTGTGTGTGTGTGTGTGTGTGTATGTGTGTGTCTGTGTGTGTCTGTGTGTGTGTATATATATATGTGTGTGTGTGTGTGTGTGTGTGTGTGTGTGTATCTGTGTGTGTGTGTGTCTGTCCGTCTGTCCGTCTGTCTTTCGTAATTTCCGACCCACCACAGTACAGTTCGTTACGAACCATCATACATTGTAATTACGGGAAGAAAGTTTCTGCTATGTGTGAAACGTCTGTATAACACAGTTGGCACTGCGAATTAGTACAGACAGGGTGTTGTTTCCACTCGTCGGATGCTATCGACATCGATCGCCGGAATACATCAGCATGGTATAATTCAATCCACACGTCTCCGTCGTCTAATAAACCAACTAAACTGGCATTGCAGCCATGCATCAACTCTATACAGATATAGCTGTAGAGGAAGTCTAGTCATTTTCACCAGTAATGTGCCTCGATGAACCAGACCAACTTTCCGCGTTCGAATCCAAATTGTCGACGGCGGTAATGAGAAAAGAATAATCACAGGACGGTGTTATACCTTGTCGCCTGAATTATATCCCAGAACTGATATGATTATGTGGTTAACCCTCTACCTGCTGGAGGCAACCGGCCATGCCCTAAAGAGAAGTGTATGTGCCTAATCCAGCTAGGAGGGGGTTAACATCCTACCTATGACTGATAGGCGATGTTTGATGTATTCTCTAACCAGGAAAATGAGTGTCCGTGGACCTATTAAGATTATTTAGGCCTACTCATCCTCGAAAACCCAAGCCATTATGACGGAGGTTAGTGTAGCCTAGTCATAATGGCATGTGTTTTCGAGGATACTATTTACTTTGCACTGGAACATTTCAATTAATGTGCCCGTGTTTCCGTTGTATTGTTATTGGATGCATAACCATGTATGCATTGTTTTATGCAGTGGCAACAACTTTAAATATTGACATGTTTTGCCAGCATTCAGACACACGCACGCACGCGCACGCACACACACACACACACACATGCACCATAGCTGTATGTCCTCACACACTATTATACTCGCGTGCCCGCAAACAAACACACACACACACACACACACACACATGCACACATACATAGGCCTACACACACACACACACACACACACACACACACACATGCACATGCACACATACATACATACATAAATACACACCTTCCGAGGGCAAGGTATACATTCTTAATACGAACAGTAATTACTTAACTTATGTCTAAACAAATATAATACTACAACAGCTGTACAAGCAAATTGCATCATATCATTGACCAGCAGCGTTCTATGTTGCCTATATTTTACGAATGCTTCTCTGAGAGAGAGCAGTAAAATTACCGGTCGTTTGAAAGATTTATAAAAAATATATTATTACTAGTGTGGAAATTTCAAGACACAATATAGATTAATGTATTTTATATCCCTGTGGCGGGAATCTAAATTAGGAATTTGAAAGTAGGTTGCGAAATATTATTTAGGTAAGATAAATGCATAGAATATGCATATGCATACATATTCATCTTGTATTATATATAGAAAAAGTGGAAAGATAATCATTGGACGCACACATACGTTTTATAAATAATAGCACGAACTACTGCGAAAATATGAAAACAAATACAAAAATGATATGACACAATACCAAAAACCAACAACAACAAAACATGAAAATGTTATTCCCAAAGCGGCCCGCTCTACAAATAAAAGATGATTCTGCCATTTCCACACCAATCAGATCATTAGTAGACATAAAATACTGGTCGATGCTTCAAGGATACGTATACATACATAGCTGTTGATTCGATAGCATCAGGTCAACATCAGACTACTAAGCATACTATTTACAAATTCGAAGAATGTCCAAACGAATCCAATGAGTAACAGGAATCTGTTCTCTCTATACTCGAACACAGCACTGTGCACGCACCTTTTATTTACGTGTCCGACTTTTCTCGATGCCGTATATTAGGGATTGGCCGTCTTGGACGATGGCGTGAACTCATTAGATATAATTAGCACTGCTCGTCCCCGGGGAGGGGTTGGGCAGCAGCGTTAATGTAAGTTAACTGGTCATTCCAAGACCCACGCTAAGCTTTATCACAGATTGGATATGCCGAGGAGGACATTACTTAACGGTAATAGCAATGATTTATATGGCATTCAGAGAGTTATAACTGTAGGGGAAATGTCTTGGTAACGTCATCATTTTACGTGCGCTTCAAAACAATAGAAGATTGACGGAAGAGTAGTATAAGGGCTAGATTACATAAAATTACAGTAAATAAGTTTATTGTCACACATGATGACAGTCGTATGTAAACCAAACACTATTCTAATATAGTAGACTATATAGTACTGGTTTCGCCATCAGAGAGCATTGGACCAAACATATACTAGTATATTGTTTTTGATAGCATACCCGCATATAATATAAAATCAAATCAGAACGTTAGTATTTATAATGTTTTAATTTTTTAATTTTCTTTTTATTATATTTATTTAATTATTATTTTTATTATTTTTATAAATTCAACTTGGACGATGTTGTTTAGCAGCCAAAATGAGGCACGTTCATCTAAACTAAAATACTACCAGTCTTACATAAATTGTATTGATGCTAAATATATACAATTCCATTGCCCATTACTGGCATTAGTTTGCATATTATTATAAGAAGTTGTTTATATAGTTGTCCGTTGAATAACTTCAGCAATTAATCTCTGACGAGTAACGAGGAGGCTAATTATGTTATGTTTACTTTTTAATTGGAATTTTGAGTCTCATCCAAGATTAGTTCACGTAATGTGACACTGTCACATATATAATGTATAAAACACGTCATGAAAAAGATAAAACACACTATGAACGCGTCTAATTGCCTTAGAGAGATGTTATGTAGACCTATTTGCAATCACTGCTAGCTAGTTAATCTGTCCATAGATTATGAGGGACTGTATATAACCCCTGTTTATTTTCATTTCCCTTATAATCTGGGTATCGTTTCTCGAAGCTCTCATATCTACTACGAGACCATAACGATTCTCGTAGCAACCGTACATGAGGATCGTGCACTTACGAGAGCGCTTATGGTATCATAGACTTGGATAAAATAAAGAAAGAATTGAATTGAATTGGATATGAGAGCTGGATACTCCGACGTCACACAGGACAATGGTGCCGACAGCGCGTCATGACAACGCGTGCAGATCACGTCATGCATTGTTCGATCGATCCATTGTTTTAGTACAACTACATTTATTCTATATTTGCCTTTGTATGTCGTATTGGGATAGCAAGAGTATCGCCATCGTAAGTATTAATTGTTTAAACAGTTTTCTTGTTTGCTTGAACAAACAGTTTATGCATAATATACACCATCCTCGCAACACAGCGATACTTTATTCCGTTCAGGACTCACTTCATGGGGTACCCCTGACAACACATCTTGAGGGAAACTTGCGCAGATAGTCAACCAATGAAATCACATTTCAGATGAATTTGGTGTAAAAGTTGAAGTTTATTATATAATTACAATGCCCGAAAGTTCAAGTACACAAACGCAAAAGCACCTTTATGAACAACTTTTAACAACGCAATATAATGATATATAGAATGGTTTTTACTTCAACTTTGATTACATTCTTCCATTACCATACATTGGCGCCCAACAAATAGTGTAATAATGTGAGATGAACGAGGAACACCACAAGAAGAACCTTCAACATTGTAAAGGATGCGATGATCTAATACAGAACACGTTTGTTTGTTGTCTAATGAGGATGAACCGACATGTATACTGATGTAACATATTTAAGATACAATTCTCCATGACTACATGATTACTTCCTGTTGGAATGGCAAATCAGCAGGGAGCCTATTCTCGATACGTTCGTACGACAATCTTA
>JAUTBV010097301.1:0-34204 GCA_032361325.1 Lepetodrilus fucensis
ATATAGTAATGATTTCACACGTTGTTGAGTACAGACAGCATTTTCGTATATTTGACAATACATTTATTGGGAAAAAACTATAAAAAAAACATTATTTTGAATATAAATTTAATATTGAGTGGTTTTGAACTGAGTTCTGCCAGTATCTGCTTTCCACGCCCCTGTGGAAGCAACCAGAGATGCCTTAAAGAGCTGTACCTAATCCAGCAGGGAGAGGGTTAACATACTAGTTAGATGGACAACAGTGATTATCTAAGACTGTATGCTATATTTGATTAAACTGAAAATAATTATTGTCTAAATATAATAATTATAGTTACAGATGATAAGTTGTCATCAAGGATAGACTTTACAGATAAGTGTTTTGCTTTTGTGACAATAAAATATATTGAAATCAAATCTAATATCCTGTCATCAGCGTGACCTTCAGTCATTATTGAACATGTTCAACCAGAAATTCGTGAAGTTCGCTCTCAGTAGGTAATTTGGGATGAGGTCTACCATGTTGCTTTAACAGCACGAGGTCCGTCTCATCGTATAGTTAATGGCCGAGAGAACCGGATGCAGAACGGGGACATTCAAGCAATATAATCTCTGGATCCCTTGGAAGCTTGTAGTCATCAACCTTCAGAAGACGGCAGATGACAGATACGATGATCTTGAGGTCTGCCAGAGAATGTCGACACTATGCTTTCTACGTTCTACTTTCTAGTCCTTAAGCAAACAGTAATCATATATCAGAACATATGGGAAAGGGTTTGCAATCAGACATGATGAATGCAAACAGCCACATACAGAATTAGATGAAACAGAGAATGAACCATGAATCAGCCTTGCTTCAGAGAAGATTCTGCTTGTACTGGTTAAAAATTATGTATTAGAAATTCGGAAAACAATAAGGGTGTGTGTGTGTGTCCTTCTCCATAGGACAAAACAACTGCTGACACGGGTTAATCATGCTAATGGTATTATTATATCTGGACACACAATTATAATTCCATTTGCCTTCCCAATTTGGAAGCTGCAGTGAAAGACCGTTCATCAATAATGTAGATTCTTGGATTATTCTCGGAACAACGAACTAACATTGTTAAACTTGCAATTACATTATATACACACACACACCAACAGAAGATCTATGATCAAATGTCTTTCTATTTCGAGCAGCACAGTTATTGGAAGGAAATCGCTTCCATTGTTCTGATTGGGCGAGGATTATAAATACACCGTTCCCTTTTCAAAGCCGCCTGGTTAACCGTTAACGCGCAGAATTCGACATCGATCAATGGAATATTTCCCTGTAGTTATTATTACTTATGTTACTTATGTATTATCTTTCCACCGACAAAACAGACTGCACTGTTCATGGATAGTAGTTACCACTCGCCCGGCGGCCCGATCCATTTCTCCTAATGTTAAAGGTATCCTACGGGCTAGTAAACATTTAATGTTTTGTTATTTATATAATAAATTCGGGCGAGTATGTTTTAAAATTAAGTTCTAACCATGACTGTTCCTCCAACACTGGCCATAACTTGGATAACAATATTGACAAACATGATAAAGAAATATGCAGAAGTGTTGTGACCCATTATGGTTTGTATACGTCATCTAGTTATATGGAACTATCTTTTGTGAAAATCATAAAAAAAATATTAAAAAATCAACGAAAAAAGAAATGCCATTGCCATCCAAGCGCGAGATTACGTTTACACTTGTATCTTTAGAAAATGTATTTGCAATAAGGATTTGCTATTAAGTGATCATTGTATCTTGTGGAATAGATATAATTAAGCTTTAGAATAGATTAATCTTATGTTCAATGTTTAAGAATGGGCATACTGTGACTAGTGATCAATACAAAATCTAAATCTTCTACAGTGGATATATATATGAAAAGACCTGTCTCGTGCTTCATAGAACGACCATTCTTTGTAACAGGACACAGTAAATATTGGTATACTAGTAATCAAACTATGGCTTAACTTTTAGGTTCTTGTGTGGACAGTTACATTTTATGTTCAAAAAAATATAATAATAAACTGAAACACGTACACATTTCAATTCCAAATTGCGAAAACCATTGTATTTCACTTCACCTGTCAATAATTTACATGATAATAAATAAAAGAGTATCCAAAATGTGAAATACATAATTTCAAGCCCATGGGATTAATATTGAATGATTGTTCTACGCCTCAGCGGGAATCTTTCACCCATATACATACGTGACAACAATGGAATTAATAAAATTGGATACAATTAATTTCTTCAGAATAATATCTAATGATGGGATTTTCATAGCTTAATTTTAAAAATGAAATAAGACAAAGCAGACTATATAAATTAATTAATATGTTTCAAGTTTATTACTCAACTATTTACTATCATGTTCTAAGTTCTAGTTGGCATTGTTGATTGGAAATGTGTTTCAAAGTAAGTACTATGCAAATTATTAGATGTAAAACCAACAGCTTTGTTAAATTTCAATTTGCATAAATTAAACATTAAAAAAACCTTTCAAAATTGAGAACTGAACATTTATAACAAAATTGAAAATACGTTTTAAACAGAATTTATAAACATTTTAAAAACATGTTCAGTCATCAGAAACCATGGTAACATAGATGGATAAGTTAAACACAATATAATAGATAAATGGCATGTAATACAGGCATGTGCCATAAACCCAAACAAAATTGTGTGAAATAAGGATTAAATAAGAAAAGACTTGGTGCTCTTACACTGCTCGTCCATACATGAAATAGAAGGCTTATTTCAGTGATCTGCTTAAATACTGTTATGCTGACAGTTCCGTGCCCATAGTACATTATTGGTTATTTTAGTGTCGCATTATCGGCGGAATGGTTAGCCACATTATCGGATAATTTGAATTACGCCATTGTTGACTATTACATTATTAGTCGATTTTGTAAATATGCCATAGTTTAGTCTTCTGTTACCTGGTTCATTTGTATTATGTTAGCAGCGAGTAAATGCATTAACCACATGTTGTTTATTGCATTATCACCATGGCATCAGTTGTCAGTGAAATTTTGCAATATGATCAAGCCATTTATTAACAAAATAAAAGTGCTAGTAACATAAAATAACATTTTCGTACATCATGGGAAATTCCAGTTTTAAAAAATTCCAACAAACTGACATTTCACTTAATTGTTTCCGTTTAAAAATCACTAAAATAAAACTCATAAATTAAACAACTTCAAAAGCATTTGACATATTGCAATTTTCTTAATATAAATGATTCAAATACAAATTCTACACAATGCAGCAACTGAGAAATCTATACCATCATAGGGTATCATCATCTATGTGTAAAAGTGATCAATATCATTTATAGACCGTAGAGGACTAATGTCATGTCACGATCTGCTCAAACGGGCAAAGATAAACACATGTACAAGACATGAAACAGTAATCAAAGCCATGTTCTACAGCCAGCCATGAGACAGAAGTGGAAAATCACATTTCTCATGATTAGATGAGTGGCAATGATTAGATGAGTGGCAATGCTGACACAGCTTAATCATACTCTCAGTCTCTGGTGGAACCTGATCCACTTACACAGGCCTGAGTGACAGGCCACAGAAAGGGAAGTAACTGGTGTGGAGGAAATTGGGTGACAAAGCAAGTCTACATTGCAGTGTTCGAATTTAAGGGGATCCAGGGTCATTTAAACATCTGCAATGTTAAAGGTATCTGTAACACCCCCACATTACAGATTTGACCCATTAACATTATGGAGTATGACCCCTTATTATTTTCTTAATTTCAAACACTGCATTATCATTGGTCTGTGAAACAGCTATCCAAGACCCTGTAGGAAAACAAGCTTTGTATTTTACGTGAGAATTACTGCATTATTTTCAGCTTAAGTACTCTAGACAAAAATAGGTGGTATGGTTGGTGATTAGTTAAACACAAGAACATTCTGGTTGAAGAAGTTTTATGCAAAGAATATCATGGGGAAATAATGAAAATGATGATGAAGGTGATAGAACAGCTTTTACTTTTGCTGTAGTAATGAGAAGTGGCTCTGGTGGGTACAGACAAGTCGATATCGGTCCTCATGTCTGCGTTTTATGAATGGGTTGTTAAAGTAGACAGGGCATAAACTCCAGGAGTACATCACGACCTATATACGAAATGGTGCCCGACCCAATTTCCAACAGGATGGTCCTACCATTGGAAGAAAGGCCTGGCCCCGATGTCATAATACATTTTGAGTAATTTCACATGCAACGCAAATTTTAATGTATCTTTGGAGATCTGTGAAGAAAACTTTGAGTTGAGCATGAGATTGTAGAGACAATTTGTACTCGATAGAATATGGAAACCCTGGGGGCTGGTTTGAAGATTAAACTCAGAACCTTTGGAGTCTGATGATCTACCTACCAGCCCATATGCCTGATTTTTTTCGTCTTGCTAAAGGTAGAATATTTAAACTGAACCAGGTGGACTAATAACCCGAAGAACACAGAGATAAATATGTAGGGCATGCAAGGTGGTTCCTAGGTGTTATACCAGCTCAATCATCTGGTGGACAAATTGAGCTAAAGCTTTCTTGAGCATCCTGGAACAAGCCTAGACAAATTACATATTCTGCTTTTAGACAACTTGTACTTCATTGTGTAGACATTTGCAGGGTTGGAACTTAACTTTAAAACGTACTCGCCCGAATAATGATATAAATAACAAAACATGAAATTTCTACTCGCCCGTAGGATACCTTTACCATTACAAGAAATGGATCGGGTCGCCGGGCGAGTGGGAACTTCTAACCCTGCATTTGTAGCTTATTGTATAGTTCTTAAAGGCATATATATTCTACAATAGTATTATCTTGCTTTCAATTATATCATTTTGTAATAGGTTCCATTATCACGATCACATTCTGCCCAGATTCCAAAAGACCTGTCTATAACAACAGCATTCAGATACAAATGAGGAACCACTCAAGACTTCTAGAAAACAGAACATTCACTACAACTTTTGGACAAGAACATTTTTCAAATTAACACAAAAAGAAAAGAAGATGCTTACCTGAACTAAGATTTGCAGGTCTTGTAGAAGGTAGCCACGGTAACTATCATGGCGTGGGGGTAGGGTTTGCTGGGGTGGGGGTTAGCTGGAAAGGTGGGGGAAGTGACAGTTGTAGATGCAGATGATCCGGAACCAGCAGGGACAACTCAGGATCTTGGCGGGGTGGGGACGCGCGGGATCTTGGCGGGGTAGTGACGCACCCAGGGAATGTAGCGTCACTCACTCACTTCCACAAAGGTCAAGGTTGCCCTTTCTGCGCAGGATTACGTCTGTGATGTTTTGTCTCGGTATCCATGCTCTGGCTATAGCTAGTTAACTCTGGCTACGCAATTCTGGCTATGCAAGGGGAGAGCGCTTTCTCCACGACGGCTTAAACTTTTCCATTTCTTTCTGATGCATAGATGAATCGATGAGCCATGTTTCTCTTCCCCATGTTGACACAAGGAACCATACCTCTTCTACAGGTGTCAGTTTCTTCATTCAGCCGCACAAAGTGTATACATAAACGCATACGCAAACACTTCCTCCTACTAGTCCTGTATACGTAAAGACCTGTATACGTAAAGACCAGTGAAGGCAATACACACACACAGGGTTTGGCTCAAGTCTAGATCAGCTTGGATGATAAAAAGAGGTAACTGCCTGCCACTCTGTATAGCAATACGCAAAGTGAGAACACCATGAACTAAAACATCTCTGAGTGGGGGTTAACACTAAGGATGAAATGCTTGCTTTGTCAGTAGAGGATAAAAGAGTATATCACATAAAACTTGGTAATATCATGTTCTCCGCAATCAACAACAATCTTTGGATCAGACGGACAATGCTCCAGTATGCAGTCTCCCCTCTTGGGTAAGTTGCAGGATCAGCACGCCATGTTCAAACAAGGACCATGATGAAGTCCAAACAGCATCTTTTTTCTTTCGTTTTTTCTCTCTCTATTTTTCGCTTCTCAAGAATGGAAAAAATGGCAAGATTTAAAATCTGACTCTCGGCCAACTTGCAGGGGTATGGCAGCATAATGTCAACACACCGTCAAAAGAAAAAAAAACACAGAATGTTGATCGTACATCATACATCAGTTTCAATACTTAAATTGTTGATACTAGAAGGATTGTTTACTTTGTTTGCATGGTTTTCCTTCAATTTGTCCGTCACCATGAGACTGTTTCCTTCTTCCATTTCCATAATATCCGAGCCACATTCTGAATCCAGGGAACTCTTTTTCCTGGGGAAGTTTGGACAGGACTGGACATGCTGATAGTTGTGTTTATCATCACTCTCAGTCTCTCTATGGTAGAAATAATTGAAATTTGACACTATCACTGGCACGGGTAGTGCTATAGTCAGAACACCTGCGATTGCACATAATGAACCTACCAGTTTCCCCCATACTCCGATAGGACGCATGTCTCCGTAACCTACGGTTGTCATGGTGACTACTGCCCACCAAAATGCATCCGGAATACTTTTGAAATGTGATTGCTCCGCATCTGCTTCTGCGAAATACACGGCACTGGAGAACAATATAACTCCTATAAATAAGAAGAAGATGAGTAATCCTAGCTCCCTCATACTGGCTTTTAGGGTCTGGCCCAAAATCTGCAACCCTTTGGAGTGTCGAGACAGTTTGAAAATACGAAAAACTCTGACAAGTCTGATGACCCTCAGTATAGCCAACGACATCGCCTGGCTGTTGCTTTTGCTCTCATCGGCAATCACAGTTCCCAGGGTTATAAAGTATGGAATGATGGCAACAATGTCTATGCAGTTCATAATGTTTTTGAAGAATCCCAGCTTCTCAGGGCACGATGCAAACCTAACAAGTAATTCAAACGTAAACCATATGATGCAACATGTTTCGATTATGAAAAACGGTTCATTAAACTTGGGAATATCGTCTTCCTCTATTGAGGGCAGATGCGTTGTTGTCATGCGAGATTCGTTTTTGGTTGCATTGATAACCCTGTAGTGTTTGAATTCCGGCAATGTTTCCAAGCAAAATATCACAATGGAAAGCAAGATTATCAGTACAGAGAAAATGGCTATGATTCTAGCCGCAGTTGAGCTTTCGGGATATTCGAATAGCAGCCAGACACGCCTTTGGAACTCATTTTGAGGCAACGGCTTTTCCTCTTCCTTAATATATCCTTCATCCTCTCTGTATTTTTCGAATGCATCTTCACCAAGCTCGTAAAATTTGATCTCTTCGGAAAACACATCCAGTGGCACATTTACAGGTCTTCGCAACCTACCGCCGCTTTGATAGAAATAAAGTATTGCATCAAAACTCGGCCGATTTCGGTCAAAGAAATATTCATTCCTAAGAGGATCATAATACCTGTTTCTCTTTTGAGGATTTCCAAGCAGTGTATCTGGGAATTGGTTGAGTGTCTTCAACTGAGTCTCAAACCTGAGACCACTGACATTGATCACCACCCTCTCACAACACTCAAAGTCGTTGCCTGCCGTCCCCATGCCATCATCCACGATAAGGTCATCGTTGTCAGTCAGCTTTGGATAAGACCTGGAATTGGGAACATTAGATGAACGAGAGATGAGAGGCCTCTGCGACATATAACCCGCGGGGCCCCCGTTCCCTTCCAATCCCGCCATTGCCACCTCCATCTCGCCGCCGATCGTCTGCTAGATCCATGCACTAGCACACACGGTAGCGTCCCACATTCCTAATAGCCTACACAATATTTTGGTCACTTTAAGATTATTATATATCGGCAAATATGGCGGACAAAAATATTAGTCGCGTTCCTAGCCCGGATGGTGGAGAAGAGAGCTTCGAATCGATTATTTTGACGTCACTTTTGTTACTCGGACTCGCTAAGGTACTGTCTGTTCTCTCCAGAAATTCGCGTGTCTGAAAGCACAGTCATTCCGAAAGAAGAAGCACCGTCCATGGTCTACAGTCCAGGCCGACCCCATAGTATATACTCCATACCCCCAAGACGGGCGCCTTCAACAAGCACTGGGCTGAACCCGGCGCACACCACAGCAAATGGCATAACATGGAACTATTCCACTACAAGCCCATTGGTTCATACGAGATAATATTCCAAGAGAAAGCGACATAATGCGAGCCGTTCGGAGTTTTCGACAAGGCAAATTAGATGTTTCTGGTCAAGCTGTATCCAAGAAAATGTCCAAATATCCAAAAAGCACTTTAGTTTCCGATATATACACCTATATTCCAGAGCTGTCAAAACCAGCGCTTTCGTGCCTCGCTGTCTAAAAACAGACATGTAGTCTTGCAAATTCTGACCAATCAAATGCAATCGTTTTACCGTTATGGAATTCTCTTGTCTAAAAAAAATACGTTTCGAGTAGGAATATATGTCTAAAATCGAAGTAGATGTAGATATTATTTTTGGTCAGGATAGAACTTAAATTACTTTTTTATTCATCAACATCCTGCCCGGTGCAGTCCTATTCAGTGCGGGCGGTGTTCTTACCACAGTCATTGTTGTACGGCGCGCGCACTTGCTGCTTTGTAACACTAGATCGAATACACCGCGACCGCATTTTATAGGGACAGGGTAATATGCCATGTGGGTCGGCATTTTCAAGTGAATTTCAGGAAACTGGGCCTAAACTTTAACAAGTACCCCCGTACATTCGAAAGGAGAAGCACAGGAGGCATCCATAGTGTTCTAAAGTGAAGTCTGGGCGTGTGAGATGACGCAGTATCTACCGCCAAACTTGTTGGCTTTGTTCGCAGCTCGCGATCCCATTCCATACAAACCACCAGCGGACAAGCTTGGTTTCGAGAAAAAACGCGTGCCATATGGAGGATTTTCTGCTTTATTGAAGAATTTCGAGGTAATATTCCGTGCAATGCCATATAAGAATTAAATGGTAACGGTGTGTTGGTAAGTTATTGATGTAGGGGCTCATTTATCGAAGAAAACGAACTGGCTGCGTTTCCAAAATGGCTGACATTATAGTCGCCATTGCAGGCTAGTTTCCTTGCTTAGTGAGCCACATTCACCATGAAACTGGTGGCAAGCTATAGCTAAAGGTTGAATTTATCGATTGGATGTCTGTTGCTATATCGCCCCACAAACTTCCGTCTTTAGAATGACTTTTCCAACGAATATTGCACGTGTTATTTGATAAACAAACACTGGCATTGATCTGTTGAGGTTCCAAATTCATTGCTAAGCATATCACTTGTTACACTGTTCATTTGAATAGATACCGTATATTCTCCACCTTAAATATATACATAATTTACACTAAATATATACATAATTTACACACTCTTGCTCCTTTTGATCTACGTTTACTTCAAGTAATTCGCCAAATAACTGTAGAATACGTGGTAAAGCAAATACTTGACTATTGACTGAGGTTTAATTTAGGGATATTTACCCAGAATCATTTTATGATTGGCTATGCACAGCCATTTACTCACCGAAGTACTTAATGGTTGGTTTGCAAGGCAGTGCTTGTGTGGTTTACATACGATTGTCGGTAAAATCGAAAGTCTCATATTCTTGAAATTTCACTGATGCCAACGTTCACTTTAGCCTAGCGCGCGAGCATCTGCATCGTGTCTATTGTGTTTATTTACGCAGACTCTCATGTGCTACCCCCTGGCATCGCGTTTTGAGATGCATGTTTATAAACGCAGGTATCGAACAAGTTTGGTATTTGACGTAGGAGCGCAGTGTCTGGGGTATTGCACTTGCATTGCATAGATATTTATCGAATAGCCACTAAGCTGCCTTTTCTGAGACATGTGATTTGAACAAAATGGTGATGGATTGAAGCGTGACACAGACACTAGTGTGCTAGTCTTCAAAGTCTATTTAGCTAAAGGCTTTCTTATGACTATTTGAGAGAGAGAGAGAGATATGTTTAGATGGTGGAGGTCACACAGATACCTTTAACATTGCACATTTTCTAATGACCCCCAATTAATTTGAACACTGCATTTAGGTTCTTATGTGGATACAAAATTACAATTTAGAACCTATCAGGTTTTAAAATATCAATATCTTGCACTATTTACTAAGCAAATGTGTCGTTTTCTTACACAATTATGGCCAGAGTGCAAATTTAAGTACTGTATATTGATAATCAATTATTGCTTTAAAAAAATTGTATTGATTTAGATATAACCACAGGTATCGAATCATATTTATGTTTTACAAAATAAAGTTTTTATTTAGTTGTAATGAATTTTCTGAAAACATGAAGCAGCAGTATGAAGATGTCATATGTCCCTATCTCGTACATTTTCCAGTAAATAGCGATCAAAATGCAGACTTTCCCTTGGAGCTGATTTGTCTGATATTTATCCATAATTTATCAATATTGAGCAGACGATCGGTCAGCACTGCTGCTTAATGCCAAGATGTGGTTGTGACTCGTGCGAGAGGCTGTGCATGGATCTGCATTGAATAATTATTGGAGCGCTGTGTATTGTCAATTTTTAATACAAAATTTTGCTCTTTGGAATTTGGGATTCTTCCCTATGGCATGCGTTTCATGAAAGGGGTGTGTATTTACGTTGGATATACATGTACACTGTGCTTTAGGTCCTGATATTATATGTTCATTGTCAATTTACACCCCTTACCTGAAATGCAGACCTGTGCTGCACAGTTATGATGCGTCGGGTATAGAGCGCCATTGGGTTGATAATTTTACCGCCATTAACAAAATTTTGTATCGCCCATCGTAAACAAAACATCGACTATGTAGGTCTTTGAGGTTATGAACCTGTTTTGAGTACCATTTTATCCTCTACCCCAAAATTGATTTGATCATGCAATCGTACTCAAACATGTTTCGTAACCTGGTAGCTATTATGTAAAACTACAAACATTTGACGGTTACTACCAGTGGTATTAATACATGCTGAATGATTATTAATAACATTATTAATTTAATGATAAATGTTAAAATCTTTGAAACCCATGAATGGAATTAAATGGCATTATTTTTTAACATAAAGTTACTGCTTGAAATGTCCGTTTTAATGCCATTTTGTTTTTATCTTTAGTAACATCAAAGCCATAAATAGGAACAAAAGTAATTTTGTGTTTACCGAAAGTTTTGGGCGTTTGATCCGAGGAGCGGGGCGGTTTGATCGTCGCGCAGTTCCTCAGGGAAGCTCTTGTTATTGGCGGACCATGTGTGCGTGCCGGAGAAGCGATCGCCCCCGGGGTACTGCGATCCCCCATCGGGCGCCCCTGGGGGTATGGAGTCCGGAGACGGGTAGTCCGAGCTGCTGGGTTCGTTCTGTGGGCGGTACAGCTGGTCTCGGTCTGACCTCTGGTCTTGGTCCGACCTCTGGGTCATCCTCAGACAGTTGGGCAGGCATGTCATGCTGCTGTTGCCTCCATCTTCCTGGTGCGAGTCCACGGAGTAGGATCGTTGACTCTGAGCGGATTTGGTCCTGCGGATCCGTCTCGCTGCTTGGATGCGGTCATGTCGATGGGACGTAATCGTATCGACGTCCTTTGTCTGAAAAGATAATGATTGTTGTGATTAGGAAACGGTGTATTGACCAGGAAGAAGTTGTTGTGCGCACCTGTGTGTGTATGTCGCCTCGAGAGATAATTATTACCTCAAGAGATGATTACCTGCAGGGCTCTGGAATAACGTATGCCCGATTATTACATGTGTTACACTTCCTGTTAGTACCATGTTTTCGTGATTTTCTCCGGAGCAATGTTCTGATTGGCGGATGCTCAATTGACAATTATGCTATTGATAATTGTTTGGCTAAAATGGTGGAATTAAGAGTGATGGTTATTATTTATCTGGGTATTGTTTCTCGAAGCTCTCATATCCACTATGAGACCATATCGCTCTTGTAAGTGCACAATCCCCATGTATTGGAGATGGCTACGAGAGTCCTTAAGGTATCGTAGTAGATGTGAGAGCTTCAAGAAATGATACCCTGGGTTAGAAGTTGCCACATGCCTGGCTGCCTAGGTCGTGTTTCACAACACTCTTTTAGGCTAAAATTATTTTATGGTCATTGCTATATTGTGGCGGGAGCCCAGTTAACTATTGTAGCGCTACAAGAGCTTCTTGCAACTGGACCCTGATCCATTTCTCCTAATGTTAAAGGTATCCTATGGGCTAATACTACAGTACTAGTAGAAATTTCATGTTTGTTATTAACTTTTTCGGGCAAGTATGTTTTAAAGTTCCATCCCCGATTTATTTGTTTTATCCAGCCCTGGTTGTCTTGTCAGTTTGAATCCCCAATGTCTCGACTAATCGATGTAATTAAAATCAAAATTATTTGCGTGATAGGGTATATATCTCTGATTATCCATAGCAGCAATATTGGAGATGGGTCCTGTGTCGACCATCTGGCGCCCGAACTGGTCAATCATTTTTTTGACCAAATTTCAGGCTCCTGACCGATGACACAGGACCTTACACTACCCATCCTCATCTGTCTGCCAATAACATGATAAATGCCACGACAGATTATTGTTCCATGATGCAGAATTAATTCGTTTAGATGGCTGAATGGCTGCCTTTGGAATCGCTATTTGGCCGCGGCGACTGTTCACACAGATAATTCGGTGAACGTCTTAATGTGATGCATTGCTGTGCCAGCAAGATATTGGTCTGGGGGTCGATCCAAGTCGTTTATAACTGGATTGGATAGGATTATTGAGGACGGGTGTTTATTTTTACAAGGGCAACATGCTGATTTGTTTAATCTCGACCAACCACATTTCTGGAAGAAAAAAAATCCTTATTAACCCTCTCACTTCTGAATTGGGCATCTCTGCTGAATTAGGCACAGGTACTGCTCTTTAGGACATCTCCAGCATGGCGAGAGTTGAGATGTATTAGTTTTTATCTGATGAGAATTATGGTTATACAGTAGCTATTATACACGTTCTGTGTTTACATTCATTCAGATTGATTTACCCTTTGGGTTATTTACAACAATATTGATCATGTAAGGACCAATGGGTTGGTTGCTATGCATGGGTATTGATTTTACAGGAATCAATTTTCGTTATCTTTTCTCGTCTCATTGAAACTGCTTGCCAGATATGACAAGTAATCTTGTTGACATTATATTCTTGCTGAAGAAACGGCGTAGAACAGTGAATTTTATTTCTATTCTCATTGAATATGCAGCACTATCTTGTGAGATTTGAAAATAAAGGCATGATTCTGAACTGGTAACATGGGTAACAACAGCAATACTAGAATCTTGATGTTTTTACAACTTGTTCACATTTCATGCACATTTAGTTTGTTCACCTAAAAATGGTGAAATTACTCGAGGGGAAATAAACATGATTTTAACTTTGTTAATTTAAAAATATAAGGCAATATTAAATTTAGATTTTAGAAAGTTTAGATTGTTTTAATTGTTCGTAACAGTAAATATAGCAGGCGTGGCATGCACTATATCGCAAGTTGACATCATATACCATGTATATACTGGTATGAAGAATTCACATGTCGGTGGCCCCCATTCTGAAATCGTTATCTCGTAACGAAGATAACATGGATGACATATTATAACACAGAAGAGTGTGGCCGCAATGTGGCATCAAATATGTACAGCTTCGGTATCGCACGGCCCAGGAAATACGATAACATATACCACAGTCGTGCTGTATATGTACGTATCTGTACATACAGTGGCGACGACACCCGATATATTGCATATGGAAACACTTCACACATGATAAGAGAAGGCATGCACCGCTTAACCCTCCCGCTGCTGGAATAGACACAGGTACAGCCCTTTAGGGTATCTCTGGTTGCCTCCAGCATGGTGAGGGTTAAGTTGCTGTGACTGCCAACATACCCAGTAAGAAGGGCCGTCGGACCACTATAGTATATAACAGCAACGGGCATCTGCAAGCAATTTGTGGTTAGAAATGTGTACCTCAGTATTCGATAAGTTGACGCTGCGATATCTAGTGCATACACGATGCATTGAAATTGGCGTTGCTACGAAACTGTGGCCATCTGGACCTCGCACCCCCGGAAGCAGATCTTGCGACGGTTGCTGTACGTTCTGATGTCACAGTAGACGGTGTGTGTGCGGGGGAGATGGAGGGGGGAGCGAGGACACTTACCGAGACATATTGCATCAGGGATGCCGACGTTATAAATATACCTTCGGAAGAGATGGCACGCGACACGTTGCGAGGGAGCCCACACGAGTGGGGGACAGGGATGGTCGCATGTATTCGGTGCCGATGTCGTTAACCACTGGCACGTGTTGTCGCGGTGAGCGCGACTCGGCAACGCGAGATTCCGAAATCCTGTCATTTTTCCCAGAAGCGACAGCGGAGTCGTTACATGGCTCTTGCTATGGCTATAGCCACGATGGCTGATGCTCAGATGACTGATACTCAGATGGCTGATGCTCAGATGGCTGATACTCAGGAGCTCATTAAGGCCCAGTCTTACTATTTGGGGAGATTTATGACCATGGAGTGGCTGGTCCTAGTATTACCAGCTGTATGCTTGTAGTGTAAATCAGCACATAATGTAAGGTATACAGTTCATCGCAAATGGGTGAACGATTCCCGCAGCGACGTTAAAGTATACAAGTAACAGGAGTTGTCAAGACAGAGAATTTGAAACAACCATATTTTAGTATCGATGTAAAAAGCATTTTCTCTGGGATAATAATGCTTTATTATTATTATTAATATATTTTCATATGCTATAAACATTTGAGGACGTAAAGGGGCGATTCAAATTTTATTTTGAAATATTTTTTACAGAATACAATGTCTGAATGTGCATTCCTCTCGTTAATACTGTTGCGACTTTTGTATTTTTTTCAGGATCCGAAGGACACGCCCCCTCCAACACGTGTGGAAACCCGAGAAGAGCGCAAAGAACGAAAGGTTCGTATTTTTGTCAAGTGACCTAGGGA
Source organism: Lepetodrilus fucensis (assembly GCA_032361325.1). Classification (NCBI taxonomy): domain Eukaryota; kingdom Metazoa; phylum Mollusca; class Gastropoda; order Lepetellida; family Lepetodrilidae; genus Lepetodrilus; species Lepetodrilus fucensis. The sequence goes on from JAUTBV010097301.1 coordinate 14,975, forward strand.
TTCATATTTTGTTACTTGAGCTTGCTGTATTGTTTTATTGAGTATGAACTCGTGCCCAACTGTGCTATAAAACAATAATTCACTCACTCGTGGACATTTTTTTCACAAATCCCCATATACATTTTTTGCTTGAAATCCTCTAGGGGTCTGATCTATCATTTCTTGAGCACCTCTGTAAACATAGAGGTCGCGTATTGACACTGCAGGGTCGTGTCTGCATCGGTCGCCATCTAAGCACATGCCAACACCACTTGCTGTTGTCATGCCAACTGACATATATAAAAATTACTGTACATAACTGCTCGGATAACTGCTAGCTTTGGGAATGCAATGCCAGGTGATCTGTTTTAGTGGCAACATTTGGCGATGTTTAGTGAAGCATGAATTATTTGTAATGATGCATAATTCGTTGTGGGAGGGAAATGGAGCATTGCTGCTTGAAGTGCAGGATGAACGTGAATGCTAATTATGCATTAACACGACCAATTGTCCTATGCTATTCTAACATGCATACTGACATGATTTTAATGTAATTGAATTTTAACACTTTCAGGCTTAGCAATTTACACTCGCTCACTCACCCGGGCCATTTCCCCCAATGCTAAAGGTATCCTAAGGGCGAGTAGGAATTACATGTAAACATTTGTTATTTGTATCACTATTCAGGCTAATACATTTTAAAGTTAGTTATTATCCCTGACTTTGGAAGAAATTGAAAATGTAAATTTCTTTCAAAAATATTTTGTAGATTTGATCTCTTCTGGATTTTATCTATTTAAATAAAAGTTGAATGTTTTTTTAATTCTAGCTTTACTTTGTTATTACTACAATACTTAAATATTTACAATGTTTAGTTACCTGGTCTATTGTATTCCCATCTTTACAACTATCTTCATCTTGCTCATTAACTTCCGATATTCCATTCTGTTCCATTTTGTATGTAAAAACAATACAACTTGTAAACACATGCACATAGTAGAGACCAGTGTCAAACACACGAATGGCTGTACACTGTTAGTAGTGTGCTGGCTTTAAAAATGATTTTTCCATTGTTGTACCAATCTTGGGTCAGTTCAAGCATAGACTTGAATTTTTGTATCAATGATACGCATGAATGCTTTGGATGTAGGTGCTTACTCCCGAATTCCTGAATTCATAAAAAGAGTATAATTTAAGGTATTAAATTGTTAAAATTGATAAAGGGAGTTCTGTGTGCATGTGCTGCTTTAACTGAATTGCATTAGAGAAATGCCTGCTCATGTGTTATTGTCAATCGATTGTTTATATAGGATCACAACGAAGATGATCTGTTCAGTTAAGCATGATAGGAGTAAACCTGTTTTGGGATTATACATGTCTGCCATCTTAATCCCTCCTGTTATAATCCCAACTTTGTTATTTGCTACCACCATAACCTTTTCAAAGCTGTAGGTAACTGGCAATTCCCTAACGAGCAATGCCTGTGCCTAATCTAGCGTGGAGAGGGTTAACCCTCGTCATGCTGGAGGCATCTGGAGATGCCCTAAAGAGCAGTGCCTATGCCTAATCCAGCAGGGAGACAGTTAAAAGAAACAAAGATGTGTTTTTTAAAATACTAGTGTTTGTAAGTGTTATTTTATTGGATTTATTATTATTTTTAATTTAAAATTGTTGTTTTTCAGAGGAAGGAACGAGCAGAGCAGCATGCATATAAACTTGAGCAGGATCTGGCCATGTGTAAGTATTTATCACTTGTTGGTCAATGCTGACCGTGTGTAAGTACACCATAATTACCCTAATAATTCGAACCGTTAATTGTTAATTAATCAGTGAAAATACTTCTATTTTTTTTCCGACCCTAAAAATATCAACACGACTATTTTTTTCAAATATTAATTTTCTAATTACAATAAAGGAAATCAACAAGTTTAATCAATTATTATATATAATTATTTTAAAATCCACATTTATTTCCCATTTCATTTAAAACAATTTTCCTAATTGTTCTAAGGCTTACAAATTAAGTTATTTTCTCCTGTTCGAATTATCAGGGTAAGCAGTATATCGCTTGTCAGATGACGCTGGGTATTGCTGGTCACAGATAATCCGAGGAACCTCTATTCCTAAGTATACTCTATTCCTAAATATCCTATGTACAGTTATGCAGGGTATTGGTATCATAGCCACTAGTCTGTACATATTATTAATGTAATCAACATTTTTATTACCCGAAATGATGTAATAATTTCTATGGATTAGTCTCGACAGTGGTTACCTTTATGTATTTATGAGCATGGGAATTGAATTTGTTTCATGATTTGGAATTATTTATGCAATTGCATTCAGTGCAATTAATTGAGCAAGCAATTCATTAAATAAATAACTGCATTTATTATGACACGCATTCATTACTGGTATTCACCGAGGTATGAAATAGTCAGGAGTGTGTATGCATGTAAATACTGCCGACTCGAGACCTTTATATGACCTTGAGGTTCATCAAGTGGGTAATTAATAAAGACATGCCTTGTTCAAACGTAATTGCCTCATGATGCCATTTCCACAATATTGTATGGAATTCTGCTGCTCAATCCAGGGATATTGTATCGAATGTCCTATTTACTCAGGGCAGTAAGTACTAAGTGGATATTTTGGAAGCAAATCGCCCTAATTAATAACCATAGTTCAGTAGTGATTGCAATTTGCTGCGTGTGCAAATGTATGTATAGCGACTTCTGCTGCCTGCAAAACTTTATTGGCAATAAATATGATATGCAACGATTACTATTTTTATGATCTTGTGGCCAGAAATAAACCCTAATGTTGGTTGATATGTTGACCAGAAAAGATGCACAAGAACACAGATACACCAGAACACACAGAACACAGATACACCAGAACACAGAAATACACCAGAACACGGATCATCTATTACACCAGAACACGCATACGCCAGAACACGCATACACCAGAACACGGATACACTATTACACCAGAACACGGATACACCGGAACACAGATGATACACTGGAACACAGAAATACCAGAACACATATGATACACCAGAACACGGATCATCTATTACACCAGAACACAGATGATACACCGGAACACAGAAATACCAGAACACATATGATACACCGGAACACGGATACACCAGAACACGGATCTGTAACTCCGCGAACCTGCGACAGCATCGACTCGTGGTGTTATTGACCGTCGGCGGTTTTTAATTTGCTTGGTGTCGCAAGTTGTGAATGGGACATGTTTGAGTGGATTCCTAGCAGATTGTTCGTATTGATGCGTTAAATCAGCAGCTGATCTCTATCGCAGCTGCGTCGGAAATGTGATAACGTTCGTCAGGAAGGCCATTATCATTATAGTGTTGTGGAAGAATGCACTCTTGCAAGATCCGAGACCGATGGACGTTATAGATCCTTGTTTTGAAAAAAAATAATAGTGATTTTGAATGGGGATGAAGAGGGTGGTTGAATGGAAGGGCAGTTTGGTGGAGGGGGGGTGAATGGAAGTGCAGTTGGTAGGTGAATGGAAGTGTAGTTTGGGGAAGGGGGGGTGAATGGAAGTGCAGTTGAGAGGTGAATGGAAGTGCAGTTGGGAGGTGAATGGAAGTGCAGTTGGGAGGTGAATGGAAGTGCAGATCCATTAAAAGTAATTACTGACTGTATGTCTATTGATACAAGTAATCAATGCTTATTATATAGATTTTATTTCTTGTTTGTTTGTGACTGTCAGTGTCACTGGTATTGAACATTATTATTATTATTATCTTGTGATTATTTGGTTATATGCATTTACATTGAAAAGTAATCAAATTCTGTCAAATTAGGTCTTTAATGAAGTTCCCACCTGGTTAACCACGATAACCTCCCGGAAAATTTACAATAAGAACCGTTTATCTCTTAATTATTAAGGCAATGTAAGCACTATGAGCATACCTAGTGTGTACTTGTCAGTTTTAGGGCAGGAGGAAACCTTCAACATCCGTAGCACTGAATGTTGCAGTAAACCTGCGAGCACCGGCTGGTACTGACAACACACTTTTAGAACAAATATTCAAATTTAACGGCTAAGGTTTTGTACTACACATTCATATTATAATAAGCAGTGTTTATGACATTCTCGGATGTCTAGACTTGGTAAAATCGTTGGGGACCCTAAGGGTTTGTTTACGAGAGCTTCTGTGCTGCTGTACACGATGATAGGTGTGGGAAGTCTCACCAACAGACACAGATATGTCCGGCCCCCCGCCCCCCCCCCACCAATGCACAGTTACCGATGACAGCGGTTGCCATGGTGATGTGAGTCATGTGACTTGGCACTGCAGTACTAACAATTGGTTGATGGTAACCGTTGCCGATGATGGAACTAGTGTATGCAAGCATTTTTGTATTTGCATAATTTCTCCTACTTCTTTCTGACTTTTTTTTATTGTTACAGGGATATATCTAATAAATATAAATACAATTTTACTATTTTGTATATATGATTCAAAAGTAATTTTGAGCTGTTTAAAACTGGAATTAGCACTATACAAATACGTGTACATATATCATTGTTATTGTTATTATCATTATTTTATTATTACTATATATTACTATTATTATTATTTTGTACAGTAAATAGACATCTGATTGAATTACTGCAATGTATATCGTATTTATGACCGATCGATTTAACCCCTATTTCAACCTTATTGAATTGTCACTAATTTTGAATATTATTGGTAGCTGATTTAATTGACCCCATTTATCTAAATGATCCAGTGATCTTGAAGAGGCTACATCGACAGCCATTAGCATTCTACCGGAAAAATCTGTGTAGCATCGCGCCTGTGCCTTGTCCGCTTTGTCGTACTCTCTGTACATATTGACAGTTATTTTGATACTGGGAAAGGAGATAATCTCGTTGCAGAGCTCGTTGTTGCGCCAAACTCTATGCGATCAATACCTCCTGGTGGCACTGTGCGTAATTGTCTCCCCCTTTTTTTAAAACTCCTGTGTCAACGAGGTCGCAGCAGTGCCAGTACGGGGATTTGGCGAGAGCGGGTGGCAGTGAATGAGTGGGAGGGATTGTCACTAGAAGGTTGACACTAGATGTGGCGAGTGTTTGGATGTGTCGATTTTAAATTTGTAAGATTATTGATGTAATGGAGAATAATTTTTGGATTTTACACCGATTTCAACAACAGAATCGTAGAATGTGGGTTAAGATTCCCGCTCTGACGTAAAACACTAATTCACTCGCTCAACAACCATATGGGCTCATAGGAGTGCAGGGTTGGAACTTAACTTTAAAACATTCTCGCCCGAGTAATGACATGAATAACAAAACATGAAATTTTTACTAGCCGGTAGGATACCTTTAACATTAGGAAAAATGGATTGGGCCGCCGAGCGAGTGGGAACTTCTATCCCTGGGAGTGGTCTGCTTTAGTTGAGAGAATAGCCTACAACAGTTGGATGGGAAGAGGTGCATGCATGTTCCATTGCACAAGCACAATATGAATTTTATTAATAAAATTACACACACATTTTTTTTCTAAAATCTTGCTAAAACCTGGAAAAAGGCAGTACATTCCCCCCAACCTACTTATTCTTGTCCTTTGCGGACATTTTATCCCTTGGAGGCGTATCAAACTTCACGAGCAAGGAAGACCCAAGTTTTAAAAACTATCAAACTTTATTTTTACCTCAGTTGTATTATGCAAGTGTTTTATGTGCTTTTTAACAATCTAAACAAAATTTGACGTCAAAATATAGGTAAAATAATCCTTGTGGCTCTTGAGAACGCCGAGCAGTAAAAGAAGATATAGATTTCATAAGGCTGTGCATCACCTGGTCTAAGGGAGATAATCCAAATGTTATGTGTACCTGCAAATGATCTTGGACTTAATACCTAACATAAAATGCACATTTAATGAACAATTATATTTCTTGTTTTCCAGTTTGAATTTATGCATCATTACTACATAATTTTTCATCTTGATTGATTTTTCCCCCTCATTGTTTTATATAATTATTTTTGAGAGAAGGAGTGACCTGCAGTTTGATCAAATTAGTTTCCTTACAATCTACTGGGGTTTTATACATGCTATAAGTTGAAACATGTTACTATTTCCGTCTAAATGATATTTTTCTATTTATTGCGAGTGGTGGTTCCAAAGACCCAGGCCAAAGAATGCTTATTTGTTAAAAATTTCGAGTTGTGGAACACATTTCCCACAGTGCAGTGGTATGTTTTTTGGGGGATGAAAACCGATAGTAACTGTTACCGTAAGATTCATGATTCAGAGCTGATGCAGTTTGATCAAGATTTGATTAACTGCAGGCATCCCCAGAATGTCTACATTTAATCCTAATAGTTCCTGCCTGTGAAACTGGTTTTCACTGAGCTACTAGAACTAGTAATGGGATTTAAACCTGAACCATCAGCTTACAGGTCGTTGCACTACCAACTGCACCATCATGCCCCCTGGTGTTAAGTTTCAGCATGTTACCATTGCTGCTCTGCTCTGCTCATCACTGTGGATTTAGCATAGCATCAAAGGGAAATAACTGAGGCCCGACTAAAGTTGTCTGTCTGTTAAAATTTACCTTCAAATTAAAAACGGCTTGTGCTTAAATATTGTAACTGTTGTTGATCCAGGTTTTGATTAGTATCACTGTAAAAAACATGGTTGTGCTGACCTTTTCGACTTGTGCGTGGAATGTCACAGCAGTACTTGCACTGCTTCACACGGGAGTAATGTATATTTAACATGGTACAATAGGCCATTGTCAGAGTTATTGTCGGTGCGTTCTTGTGTCAGTGCCAAGTCGTTAACATGTTTTGGTTATACATAATCTGAGCCAGTTTGAGGCCCTGTAGGAAATGCTTACATAACAGGGAAATTAATTAATTACACTGCAGTAAATAAATTCAATATTATTGTTTTGTTTTGTTTTAGAATAAATGGTGTATAATTGTTTTATACCTTCAACAGTTCTAATGAATATTCATTAATTGTTATTGAATAAACACTGAGAAATGTTCTTTGTGATTTCAAATGCAAACTTTTCGACATTTGGAACACTTGCTCTTAGATCTAAGGCTGCTAGTTTTTAGTAATCCAAGTCGCAGATAAAGGGAGACAACTTCTTGCAGCTGATTGTACACCCGATCTCTGGAAAGAATGACGCCGCAGTTGATTTGCATCAACAATAACAAACTTGTGCTTTGTACTTTACGGGTTTCTAGGTTTTCGTTCACTCCAGATATGGGCAATCTCGCGGGACTCGCTTGTATGGGTTTTATAGCTCTCATCAATGACGTATCAGTATCACGGAATGACTAGTTGTACACGGACGTCGCTTCTTTGTGATAACTGGGATGATTTCTCACGAGATATCGGATTCATAAATCTTGTATGGATGTTTCCGAACGAGATACCACATTTTCATCAATACTGACACAAATGTATATTGGCATTCTACGTAAATATCATCATGTCGAGGTCGGGTTGGCAAGTGTTTAATACTAAGCAAACATTATTATCATCATCATCATCATCATCATCTTGTCACAAATGTGTGAAATATTTTGTCGTCATTATCATTATCATTATCATCATCTCATCACAAATGTGTGAAAGATTCCGGCAGCGACAGGTTAAACTCCATAATCACTCGCATCATCATTATCATCATCCATCATTCATTCATTCAATCAACATTATCATCATCATCGTCATCCTCCTCAATAATATCATCATCATCATCAATATCAACAACATCATCGTGTATGGACGATGCTGTCATTCACCATTGAATATTATATCTTCACAGTAATACGGTAATTGAATTGAAACATATTCAATAAAAATTTAAAAAACGAGGGAAATAGTGTTTTCTAGTGTGTGAAAGCAAATCAATTTATAGATAGGTGACCAACTTTATGCCATAGTTATCATAATGTCTGCATACAATGCGATATATCCCGGCCAGTGTTGATTATGAATAATTCCCGGAGCTGTGAGTGGTCCATCTATATGATAAACTCTGATAATATACCCGGCCTGTTCCTGGGGTTTTCACATGCACGGCCGTTATGGCTGTGTGTGCAGTAAAACCCAGGAATACTAACGTCTTCGGCAATGCTTATAGTGAACAGCATTTGGTTGCCGTTTCACTGTGTTCTGAAGATACATGTATAAAAACCTATCTGTGCCCACTTGCATGTATTCCTATCTTCCTACCTACCTGCCTATTATTCCTACATATCTACCTAACCGTCACCTACCCCTTACTAACTACTCTATATTTACATATCAACATGTCTATCTATCCTTACTTACTCTCCCTTAAGATCCATGTCATACAAAAAAATAATTCTTGCCTATCCTAACAGCCTACTTACTTCAACTTTGCCTACACTACCTACTTAACCTGCCTACTTACTCCACTTCCTACCTGTTTCAAGTCTCTACATGTACCTGTCTGCCTATTATACCTACCTACCTACTTATTCTACTACCTACCTATTTCACACTGTGCCTCTCTCTACCTACAAAATAATCTTAAAAGTAGCTCTAAACCCCAATTTTTTTTTTTTTACTCTACCTGTTTTTTATCCACTACCTACCGACCATCTCAGCTTTATTAGATCCTTTAAAATGACTTCCAGAATGGCCAATTTATTTTAAGCTTCATTTTACAACATGCGATGTTCAACTAGTAGTGGGCCTGGTTGCTGTAATCGGAAGGGAAGTACGGTGCACCGTTAAGCCGCGTAGGTAGACAAGATCGCGATGAAGATGGATTGTTTCTCGCATCAGGTCTGCTACTCGCGTAACGTAATTGGCGAACAATATCCCACGTCGAGCCTTTCACTGAAGAAAATCCCATTTGCATCTCAAATTCATGGAATCGCTAGGTGTATGAAAGCTGTTTCATTGATCCCGGAGATAATTTAATATTTCAAGTCTGAGCTATTTATAGCCGAGGTTGAGGCTCGCTAGAAAATTAACCTACCTTGGAAGATAAACTTCCAGTTCTTGTAAAAGAAATTGCTAATATTGCGTGTTTTCGTTATTTGCTCAATCAAAACCTATTCCATAAAAAAACAAATGAGGTAAATAGTGTTTTCTAGTCTGTGAAAGCAGATCAATTTATAGAAAGGTGACCAACTTTATGCCATAGTGACCAATATGTCTGCATACAATGCAATATATCCCGGCCAGTGTTGATTAGGAATAATTCCCGGAGCTGTGAGTGATCCATCTATATAATAAACTCTGATAATATACCAGGCTTGTCCCTGGGGTTTTCACATGCACGGCCGTTATGGCTGTGTGTGCAGTAAAACCCAGGAATACTAACGTCTTTGGCAACGCTTATTGTGAACGGCATTTGGATGCATTTTCACTGTGTTCTGAAGATACATGTATAAAAACCTATCTGTGCCCACTTGCATGTATTCCTACCTACCTACCTACCTACTTATTATTCCTACATCCATCTACCTACCTGTTACCTGTTCCCTCACTATTACTAATGTTATTGAGATTACCTTTGAGTAATGTAGTTCTGTGAAACGCAGGGCTGGTGCATGTGAACCAAGGGGGGTAACTCCCAAATAACCAAGTTTGTTTTTAATTTCCAGGGGACCCGAGTACCACGGCCCCGGGGGAAGCTTACAAGACTCTCTTCATCGCCAGAATCGTAAGTTTGCATTTATATATGTATTTATTTTTCACTTTTTTCATTATTACTATTGACCTCGTTTATTTATTGGGTTTAATTTATTGATTTAAATATTATCGTTACAATTTCAAATTGGATTTTTTTTTTTTTTTAACGTTATCATATTTTATAGCATGGCATTCTAATTTTTCAAAGATAATACAAAAATAACAGCAGTAATAATGGTACTTTTGGGGCCAGGTTGAATATTTGAATAAGTATGTTCGAAAAAATTTAATATATTGGTATATAGATATTAGTAGCTTCTCCAATAGATAATCATTCATATAGCATAGTAAATGTAAATGTTGGAATGCCATGCCTGCATGGATTGTTCTGTTTGTATGCTTTCTGAGACGGCAATGCTGAAACAGGTAGGATTATTTCAGTTGGATGTCTGGTCATTCAGCCTGGTTATGACAACCCATGTGACCAGGTTCACTTCCCAATTACTTTCTGATGCTGCCTTCCATGCTCCGAGAAAAGACCGATTTTGCAACATGAGGAAAAAAGTTTTAATGTGTTTTTCCAGCATCGACGAACATTACAAAAATAGACCCTCCCATTGTTAAACGAAGACGCTGTTAAACAAGCCATAAACGCCATCATAGTAGTGGAGTATTTAATGTTGTGCACTGGAAATTCTTCAGAACATTGCAGCATTAGCGGTCAAGTCCCTTGGGGGTAATAGTACTGCCTAGCAATCAATTAATGCCCTGTAGTGTAAATATTACCGCAAATTGCCCAGGAATGTAGAATATATGTTTAATATAGGATCCATCAAAGTGGCCACACCTCTCTGGACTCTGTGATCTTTCTCAAGATGGCGCTCTTAGGGCGCTCGTAGATCTACTTGTTCTGCGCTGCTATTTCCCTCAGGACTAGTGGGAATTGGAGTTTCCATTTAAAGTCTACTCAAGCAGATAATGTACAGTCCTAGTTAATGAGTACTATGTTTCGACTGAGCGTAGTTTCAATAAAAAAAAATTCTAGTGCACTTTTGCATTCATTCATCTTGTTCAACAGCCCCGATCAAGCACGTCAAATTTGACTACTTGAGTCCATGTAACAGATGTATGTTAGTTTCTTTTATTTTTTTTCACCATCTAGACATTTTGGCGAGTTGTCATGAATTCATTTTTTTTTTATATTACTGATTCAGTTTGTTGTTCTGCCAAGTTAGTGTACGTTTATCTCACTGTAGTTGTTTTTAATGGATATTATTGAATGTGACGTGTTTCTGGCACCGTGGCAAATGGTGAAAATAGTGCAGCCCTAATGAAATTGTAGTAGTGATAATATTGTAGTAGTGATAATATTGATCACCAGTTATTAATGCATTTAATCAGCATTTGCAAATGTCACTTTTAGTTTGGATTCATTTTTTCCTCAGTTAAGATGACACCGACCCAGTTATGGATATGCCTTTATTTATTTAGTAAATGTCTTCTACGATTGTGAAACTAATACATTTTTATTTTTTTACTAAGATTTATGTATGTACACCTTTCTAATAACTACTAAATCTTGATGGCATGGCATTATTAAACACTAGCAATGGAATCGATGCCAAATCTTGCCTGTAAATCAATGGGGGAAAAACAGTAATTTTAGCTATTAGTTTCGCACACAGTATCGCCTTTCCTATTTTTTCCTTCAGCGTTGTGCAGTACGGATCTAGATGATTCATCATTCTTATTTTGGTCTCGTTCACTCTGCTGTGTGGTATTTCACAAAGGCGTGATGATCTAGTTGCTGTATATTACAAAGGACTTGAAGTGCTGATGATGACATCTTGGTAGCCGTTCTGAGACATGGTGCTGATTACCGTTATTGGATGTGGCTGAAGCACTTTAGCATATTATTTAGCATATTTATACAACATTTTTTTGATGAACAAGCTTTGTTTATCATGTAGCGGATGGTTACTTATTTTCAGTTCATTTATCTGATTGTTGCAAAAAGAAAAATAGGTTTTTATTACTAAGAAGATCATGTTACAGACGATACTTGAGGATTTATAATTCACATTTATTGGTGCAGTTTTAGAAAGTTTTTGTTAGTTGTTCATGTTGGATGTGATTTGATTTTCCACTGTCGTCAATCTTTTTTGACGTTATTATCGTGCAATTATAAAGTGTTATTTCCACCCCTGTTGTAGTGGATGTATGATGATCTAGTTATTGTACCTTATTATTTTGAAGTGCTGATGATGACATCTTGGTAGCCGTTCTGAGACATGGTGCTGATTACCGTTTTTGGATGTGGCTGAAGCACTTTTTAAACATAGGAAACTTTTATTTTATTTTATTTTCTTTTTATTTATTAAATAATTTATTTTATTTTATTTTTTATTTTATTTTATATATATTTTTTATTTTATTTGTTATTAAAAAAATATTTAAAAATTTAAAAATTAATTTATTTTAATTTTTTTTTTTAATTACTAAAATCTTCTATTCACCCATATTTCCATTCATTGCCCCAATATACACCAATGGTTTGGTTGTCGTCGCTGATGTATTTCCTTGTTCCAAGAGAACCTGCGATTTGCAGTTGTCAACTTCGGAGAAATAATTTAATTAGCCAGAAATACTGCATAGCAGTTCTAGTCTTCTGCCAATAGTATCGTGGACATGTAAACATCCTGATGTGTGACTAGAAATGGCAATGTGTGACTGAAAATGGCGATGTGTGACTGTATTGTGTGACATGTTACAAGTAGTTAATGATGTGTCGGAACATCGTCACTACCTGGCTATGCAAACAGTGTTGTCTGCAGAGTTCAGTTTGCATTGCAATTTCCTTCATTCCTGCTATTGGACATTGAAGAGTAGATTAATTGCTTTATGTTTGCATGCAAATATTTTCCTATTGCTTAAATACCACTTTGCTTGGTGTGTAAACCTCCATAGCATAGTGCAGCATTGTAAACATTTACTAACAAATACGTTCTTTGAACATTTACTCAGTTTCTTGTTGTACATATTGCATTTATTTTCCCTTTCCATAGTAACTATAATATGCAATTAATATTTTGAAATCATCCTCTTTCACTGAAATCCATGAATGCTGCATTTGAATTGTCTGTCAATACAGTTTTATTGCATGGGGTCTAGCACTTTTTTTTTGGTACGGCAGATTGACAATTTTCCAATGGGATGATTTTTGTCAATTATATGAATTCGACAAAGTCTGTATGAAATCTGTCTGGATTTCAACATACCTGTGAAAATGAAACATTGATTCTTCCCCGAATTTAATTAAGCAATACTAATAAGTAATTAGTATTGCGCCTAGGATCTAGACTGGCTACTCGATGGCGCTTAACAAAAAGTAGGACATAAACGATAAAAGTGCCAATGCTTTCATCATGCATATGTGCTACCCCTAGAACAAAATGTCAATTGTTCACCCAGCATGTCGTGCTCTCAGCAATTTATCAAACATTCCAAAACTGCCCATAGCATCTCTTCTGGAAATTCCACATTTATTTAGAAAAATAATACCCGGAACACAGTATATGGATTTGCTGTGTAATTCACTGCAGACCTCTCCCAGCGCCTGCTTTCAGTCATTTCCTTTTTCTGCAGCTGACATAATCTATTGTTCAACTGTACGTAGTATTGCGTTCAACCGGAACGTGGAACTGAAAGACTCGCGTCGACGCCCACTGCGATCGTGGTTCAGACCTAGGCACTTGTAAGTGCACCGAGTCAATTCACCAGTCAACTTTTATTGTCAACAGATTTTACAGTCATTCTTAAAAAAATCCAATATCAATTTTAATTATTTATTATTTTTTAATATTTTATTTTATTTTTATTTTTTACTTCACCAACTCCTGATGCCTATTTGATCTACGTTTGTCCTCATTATTGATTAGAAGTTCTTTGTGTTTGAATCGTCGCATGTGGGTGAACTATTCCTGATGCAACGTAAAGCATCAATTCATTCATGTTTGAAACATGTACACAATGTCAACATCTGGAGATGAAATCATTGCCGATTCCGATGTACTAATTTAGAATTTATGATTCTTATGAGCAAATTAAAATGCTATTTTTGAGTTTGAGATGTATACTAGACTAATAATCATTAGATATAATATTGGTTGTCAGTACCGTAATGCCAATCATATCAAGGAAAATTTGCATTCTACATCAATTAAACCAAATGTAGCCCTTCATAAAGGATATTAAATTCTGATATGGGTTTTGGCACATTGGTAACATTTGTGGATAAAGCAATTCAAAATATTGCTATTTTGAACCACCTTTCAACCATTTAATACATTTCCTCTAAAAATATCTCGAATTTCTCACATAAAATTGACGGAAAATTCTAAAAGAAATACATTAACATCTTACATTGAAAGTTCCTGAAGTGATGTTAAGAGCAAAATTCACTTATTTCTGTTTTTGTTGTGTAAAGTTCTGTCAAGAATCCTACCAAGACGTTCAAAATAGAAGCAAAATGTAATTGGGTTTACACATGACGATTTCCATCTCGTTGGATATGGCAATGGTGACGATGTCGCCCAGCGGGTTCTGTCACCCTGTTCTTCCTCTACTCAAGGGCATCCTCCTACTACTGGAAGCCAATGATGAGCCAATCTTTACTTGTCATTATATGATGGATGGAATGATGAAAACATAGTCCAAAACCAGACTTTCATTTGTTTTGTTTTTTAGCAGGTTTGTTGAATGGACCCAATCATTGTTTAGAATAATACCTTCATCTGCAGGATTTGCTATTCATTTTAATATTTAATTTTTATTTAATTTAATATTAAATTTAATATTTGTCAATTAAAATAACTTTGGAAATTGCCTGCTATGGCCCATTCATGAATTTGCTGTTTCGAGGGTTTATCCAATTCTTAATTGTCATCTTCCCAATCTGTTTTCTGTTTTCTAAAGTTTCTCCCAGCTTCAATTTTCATTTATAATGTATGTAAATCTGGTGGATCTATTTCGAATCTAAAAGCAGCATTGGAAAACATGTCCTTAAACATGTTAGCTGTACAAAAGCTTTTGTTTTTGTCCGCGATCCATTTGTATTGAAATTGACCAGACAAAATATGAGGTTGGATGGCTCTGTATGTGAACAATTGATAGCCGTAATAGCCTGTTGGGATTTCTACTTCATCTCGGAAAAAGACCTCAACAAAATTCAACCTGAGTAATTGGCTTGAAAATAGGTCTAATACATTTAATTTAAAGTTATATGGAAGTGACCTGTTGTTCAATTTTATTTTATTTTCTATTTTTATTTTTTATTTACCGAATGAAATTATGTACAAGATCTTGTGAAACATCGACATGCAAATGTTTTTAATATTTAAAAAAAACAACAGTTTTCCTTCATCTTTTGGTGGTAAATAGTATTAGAACCAACATTGCGATGCGCCATTGAGTAGCTAGTCTAGATCCTAGGCACTATATAAATTACTTATTATTATTATTAGAATCTTAACAAAAAGCCATGCGCCCTTGATGCCTTCAGAATATTTAAGGACTTTTGCCAATCATCAAGCCAAGATGACAATGGCGTTATCTTGCGTTGAATTGTTTTAAAGAAAAATCCATTTACAATTTTCTCAACAAAGAGACTTCTTTTCGAGGTAGAAAAAAAAAGAAGTGAAATATCATCGCATCAGTATAGTTGTATCGGATGAGAATGTTTGTTTCTACTTCACAATAAGCTTGCTGGCTCGTGGTGTTTACCATTGGCCTGTTTATGCGACCAGTTACCAACATCATGCATACGCAATGAAGGAACACCACTGAACCATATCTTTCTGGAAAACAAGACCGTGAATCTGATCGGCTCTGAAAGTGAGCTACATGGTCGTCAATAATTGATTTTGTGGGAAGTTCACGACCTGAATAATTCTGTTACAGATATCCTATTGAGGTGTTCCTGACAGACTGCTGCTACTGTTGCTACTGTTGCTACTGTTGCTGAGGAAGTAACACCTTTGTTACCAATGAAGTAACACCTTTGTTACCTATGAAGTAACACCTTTGTTACCTACGAAGTAACACCTTTGTTACCTACGAAGTAACACCTTTGTTACCTACGAAGTAACACCTAAACTGACAAGTCGTGATATTAGTAAAAGATTCTATAAAGTGACTAAACCCCAATACAAAAACAAAACACACCAAAAAACGACTATGAAGTAACACCTTTGTTGTTGTGGGCAGTGCACCTGATTTGCTGCTATGGGTATTGTGGGTGAAAAGATTCCCGCAGCGATGTTAATCAGTCCATAATCACTCATTGCCGTGGGTGTTGCACCTGATTTTGTATTGTCCGAGCCGACACCTATCAGGGTGTGAGACCTAGGACATTGTGGTGTCGGTGTGGACACACTGATCCTTGTCTATGCAAGCTGGTTCTGCTACTGTTAATGAGAGCAATGCCAGTGTTTACGAGAACATGGAATATCACACCCACACTGGATCCTATTAGCATCATAAGGTGGCGCTAACATCCCAGCTAACCTGCTAACATCAGCACTAACCCTGGTCACGTATGCCATATCCGTCTGACAGCTTCAGGGATTTAGCGAACTCAGATTAGGTGCGTGTAAACCCGGTGCCATCAGTCTGTTTGTCCCCCAAGAAAGGTTCCTAGTTTACAGTAGAAGGTATTGATGTCGCTTACTTGCAGGATGAATATCATTGTCCTCAAGGAATGATTCCTAATTTTCAGAAGGTATTTTTTGCCGTTTTCTAACGGAATCAATATCGTGATTTCGAACTGGTCATGGGAATTCACACATTTTAATAACACTGAATGTGAATTTTGAACATTTTTAGATCCTGTTATTTTTGTCGTTCAGTGTGAAGATTGAATTATTATCATGCTGGTGTCCCAGCAGCTTGAGTCTTGCCGGCCATGTAAGCAGTGATTTATCTGCACTGAAAGTATAGAGTGGCTTCCTTAATTTCACTCCTGCCCAATTACTTTCCTTGTTGGGTTCCCATTACCCGGTGCGTTTCCTGACATCCATTAGCAGTGAATAAGAATAAGCCTTGGCCCTTGTAGCCAGCCGGAGATGACATAGAACGGACACAAGTCGCCCACAAGTCGCCGCAGTTGGGCGACACAGCGGTAGCCAATTGTATCCGGGGTCTTGTCAGGATTAGCTTCATGTTCCAGGGGATTAATGTGCGTGTTAACAGTTTGTATTTACTTAAATTTGACATTTAGAGGGTAGGACGCTAATTGGACTGATATTTTAGATAGGAGGTGTTGTGATAACAAGGGACACGTGTACTGTATCTTTCTGAGTTTATGTTGGTGCCAGTGGGTGCTTCCAAGACAGTTTGGCATCAAACCCATTGTCCACCATAGTTGAACCAGAAAACAAAAAGTTGGTAATAGTCGCAGGAAATCCTGCAGTTAATACTTGCTATTGTAAGACTATGAACCCCATTGGGAATAGTTATCCGTGGAACATCCGAGATTGTATACAAGGAATTGCGAAAATAATGAAGTCTCAAAGTTAATGAGACATGCATATGGAAGCAAAACCTCCATAAGAGAATTAAGTAGAAATAGTTTGTCACTAAGTTTTTATTTATTAACCAGGCAATCTACTCTGACAAATTGATTAAGTAGCAATTCTAAAGCAATGAATCTGATAAATCAATGTAATTGTCGGGCGCCATTGTTGAGGTCTATATTAAGTTGTCATGTCATGTCTTGTATGTTGTCGTGTTGTCTCTATATGTCTTGTATTAAGTTGTCATGTCATGTCATGTGTTATTTTCATTGGCAAGCCATGTCATCATCTATTTATAGCTTGTGTTTTTCCAGGTATATGTAGTAACTCATCTATTTAATAACTCACCAAGAGTTATCTGTTCCGAGTGAAATCAAAAGTCTCAGTAGCAATATTTGGTGCATATTTCTATGTAGTCTCATTGGCAGTTCCTCAATTCATTTCTATAATGTCGATACTATTTAACTGTGAGATTATACATAGTATTAGTGTCAGGAACGATTGAATAATTGTATATTTCCTTATGATGATCAAAATATCTAAGTTGAAAATCTATCGCACAGGCTTTGCAAAATCCTGGATTATTTTCTGTAATTAATTATTATCGCAAATGTTCTATTCCTCGATCGTCACAAATGGGTGAAAGATTCCCGCAGCAACGTTAAACTCCATATTCACTCACTCACTCACTATTCCTCGAAATCTGACACAATGCTCACCCATGTCACGCCGTGCTTTAGGTATACAATATATATATATGACATAGTTACATCATTGCACCCCAGGGATAGGCCTACATGTAATTCCGTTCAGGACTCGCTTCATGTGGTACCCCTGCCACACATCTCGAGGGAAACCTCTGCAAACAGCCAACCAATGAAATACTTTTCCCGATGAATTTTGTTGGTGTAAAAATCTATCCAATGAAATAGATTTTACTATTGTTCTATGTATTGCATCTAAACTGTTTGTGCACGTTTCTATCTAGATGTATCCTAGGGGTACAACATGAAATAAGTTCTGAATTGATTACGTACTGCTTGTGTGCAATGATATAGTTATTGATGATGTAGATAATATATTGATATATTTATTTGTTATTCTGGAATTAATGTGCTGTGATAAGGCAATGTCGCATTCCCAGATAATTATTACCTCCCTTTGTAGTTGTGCAGCATGTATAACGTATTACCTCCCTTTGTTGTCAATATATGCAGTGTGTTTAGTCAATGCAACATATATTTAATGCATAACATTATTATCTCCCTTTTAGTCATTATTTAATATTATCCCTGTTTATTGTCTACCAAATTGCAGTAGACCGCGCATATAACGTACTCATTTTTGTTCGTTATATGCGAAGTCTGTAATACACATAATGTAAGTAGCGTTAGACGGGATCGGGACTTCGGGACTTCCAGATTCAGTATGTTATAGGCAAGTGCGGTTTATGTGAGGTCTACAGTAGTTTATGTGAGGTCTACGAGGTCTACAGTAGTTTATGTGAGGTCTACAGTAGTTGATTGTGTCAGGAACGCATTCATATGTTCATGGTGCATCACACAGACATGGTTGTCCGAATAAAGTGCAATGGAGGTTGTACCCAGGTGATATTGACTCAACATTTGACATACATCCAAGGGCACGTAACTGATAACATTCCATATCCACCATGAATTAATGTTACGCACAGAAAATGAGTGCAATTCTATTTGTTATTATTTGTTTAATTTAATTATAAAATGTTTTGGGTCAGTGATGTTTTGTTTTTAATTTGTTTTATTAATATTTTCTTTTTTTGGAGGCCGTGGGGTGTGGGTGTACAGTCTCATTAAAATAAGATCCGAAACTAACGCTCAAACAGATATATATGACACTCGCTCCGTAACGGTCTCAGGAAATCGCCATACATAAACTGTTCATATGAACTCTGACCGCAGCCAATCACAGCCTCGCCTGTCAAACCTTCGGTGCGGTTTACAAACTTTCTGC
>JAUTBV010097302.1:0-16686 GCA_032361325.1 Lepetodrilus fucensis
TCGCACAATATCAGTTTTACCAACTCGTTCAATAAATTCAGTATTAAATGACCACTCATGTTAGATCCTCTATTTATAGGACGGATACGTACACATACCAGTATACTGTATACCAGACAAGTCTGTATTAGCTAGTAGGACATGCATCTGGATTCCAGGATCCAAAGGTAAAGGTGTACAGTGGACTACAGAAATATATCAGTATTAAATTCCACACGCAACTAATATGTCACTGTGCACTACTATATATACAACTACTATATACTACTAGTATATCAATATTGTAAATAACGATGTCTCAGTATCTACTATTTAACACTCATCAATATACACTTTAAACTTATCTTCCTTCATAAGAATGACGTTAAGCTGACGACTACCCAGACTCACCGATTCTTTGCAGTTTTGGACTCCTAGAGTCTTCTGATAATCTGAAATTACAAGCAAACACACGGTGAGACTCCTCAATAAGTCATAATGTCATTCTTCAATTTACGAACGCCAATGATTCGCCCTGATGTACGTCCCTAGTGGGATTTGCTCGTTACACTGTTAATCTGCCAAACGACCACGGACCTGTAGAAGGAGCCCCGTCCGACACTTTTTCTTAATCCTACCATTAGGTGCTCAGCTGGCTCAGTACTTGCTCTCCGCCCTGTAATCCTCTGACAGGTCCATTTGCATCGCGGCGCGGCGAGGTTTATAAGCCATCCTTCTATCTGATGATCTTATCGTGTTATAGACATGAGGAGGGACCCGTTTCTATAGACAAGGGGTATTCATATATTCGTGCTATGGATAAAGTAAGCAATACTATATTTAGATAGAGAGATCGTCGCAATACCTGTTGTAAACCGTGGAAGTAACACGTGATGTTAAATAGACAGGAAGTCAGATGGATTAGCACGTGTTCTAGACACACGAGTAACATATAGCAGATACAGTCCTTCACTAAAGTACATCCAAACATGCAAATTCATATTCCCTGGGTAATAGTAAAGATAGTTCAACACCACCAAAACCTAACACCACACGGGCGTCTCAGGATGGGACCAGTCTGCCAAAAGCAACTACCATGGACAGTGACTGTAAATACACTAAACCTAACACGAACAACGACATTCCTCGCACCACCACCCCCCTCCCTCAATCACTCAAATGCTTGTTGATAGAAATGGTGCAAGGATGTTTACAGAAAGGAAGAGTTACATTTTGACGACATCTGAACAATATTTGGGGTATTAAATAAAATTAAGAAATTATTTCACATCAACCTTTACTTCAATTATAAAGGTCCATGCACACCAGATGCGAATTTCGCGACGATTTACGTTCTGAAATAGAATCTTATAATTTATCTATATGCTTTCACACCAAAAGCAACATTCTCAACGACAAATTTCGAAAGAATATTTTGTTGTCGCCGCAATATTTCGCTCGTCTCTGGTGTGTAAGCTCCTGCACACTGCAACGAGAGATCGTAGTTGTACAATTGCATTACCATTATCCATTGGTGAACGTACAATATACTTATACAGACGATATCCGTGTATTGCATGGATTTCTATTAACGGAATGACGTCGTTACTATATTTGCACCAATTAATCAATTAATAACATACACGACCAATATAGAGTTGGTTTGGTCAGAAACCACAATTTCTATAAGCAGTTCTGTTGTATCGTAGTGTTTGTCAATTGCATCTTTTGTTTTACGTCTTTCCAGTCGAGCACGAGATTGTTCTGCTCATGTCATCATTTCTAACATCCATTTTTGATTGACACTAATAACTGCTCTGCGAGAATGGAGAAATTCATACAGCGGATATAAATAATACCGAACAGATTATGCATACGGTTTTGGCTATAATTAACAACTAATTTGATCAGAAAACTATTCTGGTTTGACAGTATGACGGGACAACTGCAATGGTTGGAAATGGACAAATTGCATAAATAGTTTTGACGGATGTCATAAAGTGAAGGATATGTCAGTGGGTGGGTGGAGAATTACGTGCTTGTACGGAAGAAATGCTGACTTTTTTCTAATCCTGTGCCGTGGGCAAGAGTGAATGTAGTAGGTGGGTGTGGGTGTATGTGTGTTGGAGGGAAAATAAAAGACATTAAATCATACTTAACTGACATATCGGGAGATGAAAAGAAATCATACAGACTGACTGACAGCTGGATAAATGTTTGTGTTCGAGTCTATTATTTTCATGACATTTGCTATGGAACAGAATTATGTTCCACCTCTTTGACTGATAATTGATGATACTCAAGAATAATTTAAAAATTACCCTAAAGATTTTAATACAAATGGATTTTCGATATTATACTTGAGTTATATTTACTGAATGCAATGTTTTGTTAATTGGGGATACTATAATTTATTTTGAGTTTTTAATTTTGGAAACGGCCGTATTATAGGCCTACTACGATGACCCCACAAATCTCAACATGCGACACTGTGAATATGTCTGTCTGCCACACCAATATTACCTTTTGTTCATGTGTCTATGAATGACCTTGACCTGCACAACGCTTCCTGATTGGTTGATAATTTCACGTGTTTCTTCGAACGTAACGTCAGTCAGTGCTACGCCGTTCCATTCTATGATCTGATCACCTACAGAAAGCCAAACAGAAGACAGTCGCGTGATAAAATGGAAAACAATTTGCAGGCATCAACAACGATCGCATCCTTGTCGCCTAAAGCGCTATATGACTGGTAGTACCGCATGGCTGTTTTGAACAGTGTCGTGTATGTACAATGATGAAACGTATAGCTTATTACATGCATGCCAATATTAGTGGGAAGGAAATACTGTATGAACAAGATAAGAGTAATAACACCTTTGGTAACGGACTCTTTTGGATACATAATATAGCCATACCATCGATCCGTACGATAGCATTCTCCTGAAAGTTGAGGTGGACCCATTGTGTCCTTACCCTTTCTTATCCGACCTTGGACATCAGCCGGACCACCCTTCGTCACCATGACAACGAATGCTCCCAAAGTTGAGTCTTCACATTCCTTTCCACCAACCACGCGCATTCCCATACCTTTGACTGAAACAAACATTCCCATATACCACTGACTGTGAAACAAACATACTTTTACCATTGACTGCAAAAAACCCCCATTAAATTACCATTTACTGTGAAACAAACATACATTCAAGATTGATTGTAAAGCAAATTCCCGTCCAATATTTCCATCAATCTGTAATATTTGTATTTGTATTATTATTATTATTGTTATTATTATTATTATAGTTATAATAATTACTAGTTATAATAATAGTAATAATAATATTTATGAAGGTAGTATACTCACGTCGATTGCTATGGTCGGAGGTGTCTCTATGGAGGATTACTTCATGTGGTTTGCTCGTTTTTAAAGCACCTGTGGAATTAGTCAGAGATGAAAGTCAAAGAAAAGCAACGGCATGTGTGCTATTATTGTAGGCGATACATATGTAGGTTTCCATGATTAGTGGACCATTTAACACAAAGCAGTTCTTTATAGTGAAAGAAATTAACTGAGGGTATTTTACACTGACAATGCTTCAATCCATCCGAAAAATATACCTATTGTAGATTGGACCTTTCAATTAGTTTAATTTGATATGACTGATTCAGTCTAGGTGTATACAAACTAATTCATTCAGACAATGGACAAGCTGGCGGTTGGATCCGTGCTCACAAGGTTTCTCACATTCAACAAACACCTGCAGCCGAAGTAATGTTAGGAGGCTGTCGTGAAACATGGTCAAGGCTTACCCAGTCGTCTCATCTTGCAGTCATCAAACGGGCTAATGAGTTCGCATTTCTGCAATGTGACACGCCTGTTGAGTATTTCTGCCCTGGCGTGGCCTGTTTTGACGGCATGAACTGGACTGAGAGAGTTGTTGACGACCCGCACAGGTTGAGGACTGGTGGTCCTAGAATCTGAATGTCTAGTGTCGGACATAACGCTGGAGGAACTGCTACAATACACTGCATTCTGCCGCTTGATTTTACTGATGAGAGTCGGAGAGCAGGCGCCATCTGACATACTGCTCTCCTTCGTTGCATAGGACACACCGCTAGTCGTGTCTGACGAGGAACCGTCTACCGTCCCCACTGATATAGACCGACCACGGTCCCTCAGGCTAATCCTAGAAGCTCTACGTTTGCGCAAGCGAACACTGTGAGCTCGTCCGAACTTCTCACTGTCGGAATGAGCTTCGAATGATTGTTCGTTATCATGAAGAGACGTCTCGGAAGAAATGGTGGATAGGACGTCGTCCGCAGATCTGCCTTCCAGAGTGCTCCGTCGTCGTAGTCTCCTCATTTGCCGTCGTTGCCGCGACTTCCTGCGTTCGTACATCCAGTTCCGGTCATTTCTGTCCGCTTCTTCGTCGTCTTCGTCATCGTCTTTTCGGATCACGTGACTCACCGGAAGACTTCTGCGCCTGGGTTTCTGATCTTGCGATTCTCCGTTTTCATTTCCGGTATCACCGGATCGGTACAGTTCCGGGTCCGTGCGGTTCCCCGATGCTCTCTTCTCGACATCGCTCGTGTAGCCTTGTCTCTTATCCTGATGAACAGAAGACCCATCAGTGACAATGTCACAGCATACCCTACCTTTATATGCAGGGACGTAACAAGGAATTAAATAAAGTGGAGACCCAATTGTTACTACGAGTTTCAAGCTTATGACAACCTTATCTGCACATTGGGCCTTTTGACCTAATAGTAGCTATACCTCTGAGAAGTAACTCTAATCCATGTTCAACGATAATATATGGATCAACGATAGATGGGTCCATCTGATGCTTGCTTCATAGTATGGTAATCGTAAACAGAAATCTCACAATTCGCTTGGACCAGATAGTGTTCACTCTGACGATCAAGATCTGGAGCATTGGACAACAATAAGGTTGTATTTATTGAATTGTGGGCCGTGCTCAATATTTTACCCACGTTTTAAAAGTGAATAAAGTCACCCAAAGAGAGTGGGAAGAAAACTGTATAAAGGTCCCCAAGACGCCAATGAAATGCTGATAGGTCAAAACCAGATACTGTAGTTCAATAAAACAAACTCGTTTTTATGAGACAAGTCAATTACATAACTTAAATCTAATATAATACTAGTATTGAATACGGCCTTGGAGTACAATTTGAACATCTCAGGAATTCGCTACTTACATTCGCATCTGAGTCCATCTCCATGGAAACTGACGTTCTCATTTTAGTGAAGGGGTGATCACTCTTTTCTTCCTGGACGTTTGCACCGTGATACCAACTTCCGGTCAGACACAGCGCTTCTCTCTTCATCAGACACATGCTGCAGCGCCACCTACCACGCACACTCTATATGGGGAAATATCACTAGTTTTATTTACATACATACATGATACATGTAGATATAAAGTTAAACAAATATTTACAATAGCTTAGATTTATTTTGCCTTAAATGTCTTTTACAAGGATTTGTATTATCTATATCCCCATAAAGGTATTTAGAAAAAGGACACGAGGAAAAAAAACCTACCAATTTCATTGGAATAGTATATTTATAGTGAAAGTTATAATGATGAATTACTGAATGTACTGGTTTTCGTCTCATTTCTACTACTAGAATGCACTTCCCCCTACCACGAAAATAGGAAACCAAGAACTGTTCTAGTACATTCTGCTAGACACGCAATATCTGTTTGAAGTCACTGCAACACAGATATCAGAACCTCCACTATCACGACTCCACGTTCATGAAAGAGTATGGAACATGCCATTGTGTATATATCAAAGCAAATCATAGCTGATTAAAGGTCTTGGAAGGCTTTGAGATGGGCATGATTATGAGTGCATACTAACGTACTCACTTTATTTCTCCTTGCATCATATCTGGGCTTCCCGAAGGTACCGCACTTTGTGCAGACCCGTTTATGGCAGTCAACACACATCCTCCCGAATCCATCCGAGAACTTGGTCTTGTAGCAGAGCCGACACAGTCTGAGATCTACGTGCTTTATCTTGCTCTTCCTGCTCGCCTGCTTCTGCACCGTCTGCTCGTAGTGGACGATGTTCTCCGATATGTGCCTAATAATCGATGTCAATATTATATCGATATGTATGCTAGTATGACAGGACAAGATGAATTATATTACAGTGAATGCAATGTCCGTCTGTCTGCTGGGTTATTTCTGCCTGTCTGTTTCTCTGTCGATTCACTGTCTATTCGTCCGTCTGTCTGTCTGGTTTTGCAAAACCAATATGAACTACCCATTGATGTACGTAAAGATATACTAGTATTATATTTGGACATTGGGCAACATGAAAAGACATAACACTGACCATACCTTTCTTTCTAATCTATATCATTATTATTTTAATTTTTATTATTACAATTATTATTATTACAATTATTATTATTATCATTACTATTATTATTATTATTGTTATTATTATTTATTTATTTATTTATTTATTTATTTGTTTATTATAATAATACTAATACTAATACTAATAATACTAATACTACTAATACTACTAATACTACTAATACTACTACTACTACTAATAATAATAATACACAACTATCCAGAATAACTGCTCAAATGCGCTTAGAAGAAATGGGTGAACAAGGATCAAAGGGTTGTGCATTAACAGACTGCTACAATTCACTAAGTTAGGTGTCAATGAATCTACTTGCATTGACATATTATACACGCGAGTGTAGCCATCAGGCCACAGCTTCTATCCACAGTGACGACATCTTGACATACTTGATTCTTTCATGTTCCTCCTTCTCGAACTCCTCCTGGCGCCGGAAGACGTCGTTGAGTATGGATATTTCCTCAGGGGTGAGTCCACTAAGGTCTGGGGAGGGGGGACACATGGGGGCTGGCAGGGCGGTCAGACGATGCTTCTCTCCTCCGTCATCCCAACGTGACGTCACGTCCTTCAGGACCTACAATGTTCAAAGACATGCATTGTACTGTGTCATCTTCTCAACATCATGGCTATTGTCTATACACAATTCGTAATCCTTTGACGGAGGTTAAGCAGGATGTATCATTGGTCTGTCAGAACCAACCACATCCTCGAATCACAGACTATTATGATTACACATAACCTCCGTCAAATATTTGACGGAGGTTATGTGTAGTCATATAATAGCATGGAGTTCGAGGATGGTACCAGCCTGTGATCGCAGGTTTACTGTAACATTCAGTGCTACAGATGTTGCAGGTTTAATGCCATAAACTGACAAGCCGTGAAATAAATGAAATAATCTTGAAAGCGACATTAAACCCAAATTAATACAAATATGTTTTTAAAAGAGAGAAAAAAGGCCACATAGTTCAGAGGATGTCATTGTATTGCAATTAATTGACGTACATCGTTTGCTACTTCACTCTGTGATTAAAAACAATACGTATACACTACTACACTATTTGAATACAAACATTAAACACTACCTTGCATGTGACTCATGTCTACACAATTACTAGTATTGGATTGCATGTAATTAAATTCAATCCGAGAAATTAATTAATTTCTGAATACTATCGTAAGTAGAGGACACTCTCTGTCGTGCACGGATAGTATTGCCAGATGCCATGTGTCTTGTCCTGTCCAGTGATTATTAGTCCAGTAATATGATCTAACACTGGTTGCTGTGTTAATTTACAGAGACAGTTTCTCGATGGAATACCGCCACTCACGTCACGAAGATGGTTCTTACTTCAGCATATTATTATCTGGACTTCAGCACGTTAGTAACAATGACTATTGGGACTTCAGCACATTTAAATAACATATAATGTCGGGACAGCACATTACTAACATAGACTATTATGACTTCAGCACATTATTAACATGTGCTATCTTATCTGGACTACCGCACATTATTAACATAGGCTATCTTATCTGGACTACCGCACATTATTAACATAGGCTATCTTATCTGGACTACAGCACATTATTAACATAGGCTATCTTATCTGGACTACAGCACATTATTAACATGTGCTATCGGGACCAGCACACTATTAACATAAAGTATCTGGACTACAGCACCCTTTTAACATTGACATTAACATTGCTTTTTTATAGATTGTCTGAAGAAACTATAGTATACAACAAATACTTGTTTACGGAATGCATCATTACAGATTTCTTAATTTAATAAAAAACATGTTATATGAATTTACGCTTCCCGTAGTAAATCAGTATTTGTATAGGTGTATTAATATAGCAATTCATTGGTATTATATTCAGTGCAACGCCATTTCCTGGCTGGTGTTGTAGAATGGCTCGTCCCATTACATTCAGAATATCTCGTTCCGTTACATTCAGAATGGATGATGTACCGTCATTCGTAAATATCTCGTCATCAGATAGATCATAGTCATAGTAGTCTTCGTTAGTAATATACCCCATCATTGCAGGCTTGTTAGCAAGTGCAAATTTGCGTTATATGACAATTAGAATGATAGATAGTGTATGAAATATATAGTTAATAATAATGATGATGATGATAGTGATAATAATAATAATAATAAAATAATAATAATAATAATAGTAATAATAAATAATAATAATAATAATAATAATAATAATAATAAATAGAAATAACAATAACAGTAATTTATAACAAGAACAAGAAGAAGAAGAAGAACAATAACAACAACAACGACGACAACAACGACAGTAATAATAATTAATGGATGTAATACGGTCTACCTATGTATAAAGTATTAAAGCATAGTTTGGACCTGAACTAATTATTTATTGGCATTAAGGCATTTGATATGTATACATTACGCATCATAACGATACTGTTATGACTGCACGCATGCTTATTATTGTACCACTGTGTGCGAACTGTAGAGACATAATACATTGAAACTCTGGTACATATAAGGTGCATGCCTACATACAAACAACGTCTGTACTATTTTAAGTGTATAACGTTGTCAGGCCACTACAACCTTTATTTAACAACGCGTCTCCATAAGCATACACTACACCATTGGATATATACAAGAATCTTCCCCGAATAAAACAAGCAATGGCTACCAGAGTAATTCTTTCCTGGCACAACTGAATGTCTGCACATCACGTGCCATTCATTTCAAGCCGTAATTCCCGGATATATATGGAAAATAACAACGACTGCTTGGTCATTAAAACTACGGGATCAGCTCCCAGTGGACTATTCCCAATAAAAGCAACTGCTTAACTTTGGAATTACCCTCATGTATTTATGGATTAGAACGCACCAACTCAATTTCTGGACAGCCAACCTTTCGTTTAACTATAAACAAGGAGTTTTTTCTTCTATCAACATAATTTATAAGTTAATGACAACGACATAAAATCGTCATCGTTTCTCGAAACTCTCACATCTACTACGAAACCATAATGACTCTCGTAGCTATCTCTAATACATGGGGATCGTACATATGGTCTCATAGTGGATATGAGAGCTTCGAGAAATGATACCCTGGTTCCTGTTTTTCACACAACAATCGTAACCCTACAAGACAGAGTTACGAATGTCGTAGCGCTACGATGGTTTCGTGGAAGAGGACATCGTAGTACTACGAGAGTCGTACCGTTATGGAAAGGTATGCGAGTTACGAGTCTTGTAGTGTTACATTTATTCCGTGGAACTGTATATCGTTTCTCCACATTCATGTCTACTACGAGACCATTAGAACTCTTTAATACATCTCTAATACATGAGGATCGTGCACTCTCGATAGCGCTATGCTCTCATAGTGGATATGAGAGCATCTAATCTAGAAACGATACTAATAGAGCAGGGACAGACACATCTGAAGTTAGTAATATTCTGGTATTTATAATATACAGTAATGTATAGATACATATATCTGTAGTTTACTAAGAACGGCAATGGCATACACACACATCGCTGATTAGGTCTTCTTATAAAACTGCCACCCACTTATGGAGATAAATAATAAGTATTTCCAAAGAATAGCATTAAGTACAGGAATATCAATGACACGTTTTCACGTGTTGAGCACTGAAGTATGAAGTTGTTCATAGCTTCTTCATTGTTCTACATACATACATACATACATACACACACGTATGTTAGTCAGTGATATATATGGTCTGTTAGACGTAGGAAACCCTCAGAATGCTATCCTCATTATAACCCCCACTATAAATGTACATGTAGGCGGTAGGTTATATGTCAATTCCAATGTTTATGTTATTAAAATTTCGTTATCTTGTCCATCTAGTGATTCATTAACTGTTAATGAATCACTAGATGGACAAGATAACGAAATTTTAATGATATTGTTTTAATATGAATCTGGCCTAATGCTATTGTTGTGACAGCACGGCTGATATACAGTATTTAAATTAATTCCTTTGTTTTGTTTATCGCTGCTGTGTTATTTGTGTTGAACCTGACGAAAATAAACATTATCATTGCAGATAGAGAGAACATGCTTCGAGCAATCCCAGGATCCACAACGGAAGTCTTTCTGGAGGTGGGGATATGGATTGCGCACAGTTATCTCAGTTATCACACTCCGCTTCTCAGCAGCATCAGCCGTGGCTCGTAAAATATTACGTAGTAGTTGTTGTATTTTAACCTTATACTATTATCAGATAGCTACAGAACCAATGAAATGCTGAAAAACAACTCTCCCAAGAACCAGTGAAATGCTGAATACAACCTTTCCAAGAATCTATGAAATTCTCAATACAACCCTACCACGAACCAATTAAATGCTGAATACAACCTTTCCAAGAACCAGTGAAATGCTGAAAACAACCCTTCCAATAATCAATGAAATGCTGAATACAACCCTACCACGAACCATTGAAATGTTGAATACAACTCTTCCAAGAACCAGTGAAATGCTGAAAACAACCCTTCCAATAATCAATGAAATGCTGAATACAACCCTTCCAATAATCAATGAAATGCTGAATACAACCCTTCCAAGAACCAGTGAAGTGCTGAAGAACCGCTTTTCCAAACAAAAAAGCGTGCGATTTGATGGTAGAATCAATGTTTTCTTGGTTTCCCAAGTTCTACTTCTTAAAGGTGTCCTACTCTGTATATGTCAATCACATCGACCACGACACATTGTTTAATCGCGTGTAAATCAGGACGACTGAAGAAAAATATAAAATTCCGGTTCAAATGCTAATCACAAGCTTTGTCGTGGCAACCAACGGAATAAATCACTAATGTAGTAGATTTAAAAAATAACATAAATGTAATTAAAACTCAGATATTTTACATTGTGTATGTTGTGTATTGTACTTTATTTAAATCCATATAAACATTCATGGACGAAGCTTTGCTAAGGTAGAATGTATTAATTTGGATAATGCTTGGACGAATACCTAAATAGAAAACCTAACCTTCTAATCTGAACACATTTGTAAATGGTTCCTCAATATTGCGAAACACTCTACCCTGACTGGTGTTCCCGCCTGAGGACAATATATCAAATGAAACAGCGCATCCAACTTGGATCCAGTTTACGTAACACTCTGTTTCCAATACACGCTATCACACATGTGTTATCTTAAATGCATTTTCCATGTAGCTTTGAAACACCATGTGACAGCAATAAACCCACTGTCCCCTGATCCGGAAGTGGTAACACATTGTAACCGGAAGTGATAGCAAACCTGTCCGCTGTGACAGCATTAGCTGTGGCCTACATCTGTCAGACAACACGTACACAGGCATAGCGGTTCATGTTCCTTAAACCGGCAGAGAAATAGTGAAAGAGGTCAACCACGAAGGAACTGGCGCTACGAACTGGAAGCGGCCATCACAACTAGGATGGGCTACACCTGGACACATCTGGATAAAGTAGCTCAGGATGAGGGATTTTTGAAAGCACGTTCACGGTATGAGTCCTTGTATAGAGGTGACAGACAAAGAGAAAGAGAAAGAGAAAGAGAAGAGAAGCTGTGAGCATCATATATTGTAAATCCCGAGTACAGTACCATTTACCATTTTCAATGCATACCGTGTAACATCCTCAGTGTATACCGTGTACTATCTCAGTGTATACCGTGTACCACCTCAATGTATACCGTGTACCACCTCAGTGTATACGTGCACCACCTCAGTGTATACCCTGTACCACCTCAGTGTATACCGTGTAACATCCTCAGTGTATACCGTGTACCACTTCAGTGTATACGTGCACCACCTCAGTGTATACGTGCACCACCTCAATGTATACCGTGTACCACCTTAGTGTATACCGTGTACCACCTCAGTGTATACCGTGTACCACCTCAGTGTATACCGTGTACCACCTCAGTGTATATCGTGTACCACCTTAGTGTATACCGTGTACCACCTCAATGTATACCGTGTACCACCTTAGTGTATACCGTGTACCACCTCAGTGTATACCGTGTACCACCTTAGTGTATACCGTGTACCATATCAGTGTATACCGTGTACCACCTCAGTGTATACCGTGTACTACCTCAGTGTATACTGTTTACTACCTCAGTGTATACCGTGTACCACTTCAGTGTATAACGTGTACCACCTCAGTGTATACCGTGTACCACCTCAAGGTATACCGTGTACCACCTTAGTGTATACCGTGTACTACATCAGTGTATACCGAGTACCACCTTAGTGTATACCATGTACCATCTCAGTGGATATACCACCTCATATCAGTGCTACGTACCGAAACAATAACAAGGTCCAGAATTGCCATGAAATTGCCATTAAATGGACCAAGAAAGGGGGGTACCGGTACCAAGTCTTATAAAATGCTAGGCTGTTTTGAGTTATTAGACCTACATTATACATCAAACACGCACACATCGTTGCAATCACACACGTGAAACGCGGGTATATTTGATATCAGGTGTCGTTATCAAGGTGTACTGCACTTCTTTTGAAATGGAATAATTTGAAATATATGAGGTCGACCATGAAACACCATTGGTATAAATACGGGTATATATCGATATAATGTCCTTGGAGAAACATTAACAAGTTTATATTAGGAAATGAATTGATGTACTGTAGCATTGCCCTTATAAGTTTGGCCTTTACAATATATGTTGACACGAAGGATTGTGAGATAACTAAATTGTGAGAATTGTGACTTGTTGATCGATCTGCGACAAACCTTAGATTAATATTTCTGCAAGACTACATTTAAATAAGTGCACTGATCTTTGAAAGTGCCTAAAAGTAACCGATGCCCAACTGGTAAATTTATATTTGTATTCAAGAAGTAACCACCACACTATCTCTGGTAATATTAGGTGAGCCGGGGATATTATATCTGGTAATATTAGCTTTAACCCTAGGGTTCACCAATGAGCTGGGGATATTATCTCTGGTAATAATACCTTTAACCCTAGGGTTGACCAATGAGCTGGGGCTATTATCTCTGGTAATATTGGCTTTAACCCTAAGGTTCACCAATGAGCTGGGGATATTATCTGGTAATATTAGCTTTAACCCTAGGGTTCACCAATGAGCTGGGGATATTATCTCTGGTAATATTACCTTTAACCCTAGGGTTCACCAATGAGCTGGGGATATTATCTCTGGTAATATTTGCTTTAACCCTAGGGTTCACCAATGAGCTGGGGATATTATCTCTGGTAATATTAGCTTTAACCCTAGGGTACACCAATGAGCCGGGGATATTTGTTTGATATCCTTCTTTGACACACTATTCCTCTTCATACACAATTAGTTAGATTTAAATTGCAGCATAATCCAATCGTCGTCTACTTTAAATGGAAGGCGGAAAACATTGCAACACGGTAAAAAAAGGACACCTAGATAACTTTGAATTCCCCTGTGCTGTAAAAACATCCAGGATCTTTCCACATTATTTTACGAGTGTTCTTGTACGCACATTTCGTCCTCATAAACATTGAAAACGAGCCTAACGACGCAACGCGCTGCAAGGTGAAAATTGCAATATAATCCAATAACACGCATCGTAATTTAAATGCCAGATGGAAATATTTGCCACTAATTCCTCCCAAAAATGAACGTTATTGAACAATGAATCCACATGAGTTGTCACGACATTAGAGCTAATACCAAGATCTGTTCAAGTATTAACCTAGAATCTTCCAATTCACGTGGAGAACATATTGCTCTCTAGGATACGACATAGAAGTTGCTGCTGGTGACAATACTTAGAACTCCTGTACTGTGCGTGTGTGTCGTTAAATCGAAAATACAAAATTCGCCACGAACCTTGTCTATCGAAACAGTCATTTGAAGAGTAAATTAAAAACTTACCTTTTTCATGAGAAATGCCATAGTACAGATAATGACACTGTCATGATTGCTCCGAGTGCGCCCCACGTGCTTTCTGAACAGCGTGACTCATGTGTTCTGAAACCATAGGAACAGAGAACGTGTCATAATCCTACAACGTTAGGCGAGGATGACAGTTTGTATGTTTAACACTCCAGAAAAGGCACAAGGCATATAGCAGGACACATCTTGCATTAAAATCTGCAAAAGTCTCACAGCTGACGGGGAT
Organism: Lepetodrilus fucensis; assembly: GCA_032361325.1. Lineage (NCBI taxonomy): Eukaryota > Metazoa > Mollusca > Gastropoda > Lepetellida > Lepetodrilidae > Lepetodrilus > Lepetodrilus fucensis. Next base: position 14,556 of record JAUTBV010097302.1, read on the forward strand.
GCTATTCTTTTACGCTGGTGTGCCATTTTCAATCAACTTCACCATCCCTCGACGGTAAATTATATTGAAGTTGGGTTAAAATTACGGAGGTTAGGTTGAACATTAGGTTCAGATTATTTTCAGATTACCCAAGGCCGTATGTCTGCATAGGTTGAACGTAGCACCATCAGTCAACATACTGTCTAAATTGAATCAGGTTCAAGCTGCATGTATCACCACCATATGTATAATTAATCGGCATGTATTGGTATGGACTATAAGAGGTGCTATATAGGTTGCCAATATATGTTCCATCTAGGACTTACGAGAGCGCTATAGTCAGATATGAAGGCTTGGAGAATCCATATCCCTGGCCCCGAGATTTTGAGTACGATTTAATTTTTTTTATGGGGATTTGTGAACCAAACTTTGAGTTGAGCATGAAATGGTACTCAAAAACGTTCCTTAATTTGGGAGCCTGGGCATCGTCAGGTAGACGTATACAAAATATACATGGGTGATACCGTATTTATCAACATAAATATGGCAGCTAAAAATAACATTATACATAACAATGTCGATGTTCCTGGCGAACCGCGTTCTTCTTAAAGATACACATGTTATTCTATTATTTTGATAAAAAATATTTATATTATAACAATGAAGTTCATAGAATAGATAACACATCAGATAACCATTGAAGATTGACAGTGTGGATGACACTTCAAGATTGAAAATAATACTTTCGTATACAATTCAGGTCAATGCCGTGAATAGGTTCACACAGTAAAGTAGAGACAATGTTCGAAAGGATAGTATGTGTTCAATACATATGACAAGAGTATTATTAGTTATTGAGTATCAGCAGTGGCGGGTGGGTCTTACTGTAACAGTAGTTGCCACGGGTTTACACCCCATACAGTTAGCGTCAATAAGCACTATAATTTGTGAGAATGTGTGTGTATGTGCGTGCGTGCATGTGTATGTGCATGTGTGTGTGTGTGTATGTATGTGAGTGAGTGAGTGTGTGTACAAGTGTGTGTGTGTGTATGTGTGTGACTGTGTGTGTGACTGTGTGTGTGAGTGTGTGTGTGTATGTGCGTGTGAGTGTATGTGTGTGTGTGTGTGTGGATGTGTGAGAGTGTGTGTGAGAGTGTGTGTGTGTGTGTGAGTATGTGTGTGAGTGAGTGTGAATGTGTGTGTGTGTGTGTGTGAGTGAGTGTGTGTGCGTGTATGTGTGTGTGCGTGTATGTGTGTGTGTGTATGTGTATGTGTGTGTGTGTGTGTGTGTGTGTGTGTGTGTGTGTGTGTGTGTGTGTGTGTGTGTGTGTGTGTGTGTGTGTGTGTGAGTGTATGTGTGCATGTTTAATATTATAAATTCTGCTAGCTTAACTCGAATCTATCGGCGAATTTATCAGGGATTGAGGCATACGATTCCTCGTTTCAAAAGAATCCAAGTTTTTCACGTCGTAGTGTCATATTGCCTGACTAGGTAAGTTGGAAATGGCCAATATTGCAAGAATAAAACGCTATCAACGCGATCCGTCTGACCTTTTCACAGATTATATGAGAAAACGATACCAGAAGAGTCTGGCGACGTCGGGGTGAAATGCAAGATATATCTGATTAATTCAGTTCTTATCAAATAGATGTTTGATTAATCATTTACCTGTTCACATGGTAACACACATTGGTATGTGATATGTGACATGCGATATGAACAAACTGCAACTGAGTGGAAGTAAATACAATGCAATTATTCCAACATAGTTAACTCTAGTACAAATTGAAATACCCGGAAGGATGATATGGGCATGTGAATGATAAACCTTCCAGCGCATTGAAAGGCAGCTTTAGTTGTATACTCCCCAGGGAGTTGAGAAGGAACACGAGAGTACACTGATCCATTGACCGGGGTAACAATGTAGCCCTATAAGCATGCTTTAAAGCGTGGATTTGGAAATATATAAATGTTCACATTATCATGTATTATTTAATCAAGAAATGTTTAAAACATTTCTAAAGCCAGGCCAGTGGTTGATATATGCATTCCTTATACAGATCCATCGGCACGTCTGATTTCACTCGTCAACGCTGTAAAAATAGCCTTCCATTTTACTAATATCGCTACTGAATGTGAATGAATTTATTT
>JAUTBV010097313.1:6334-16683 GCA_032361325.1 Lepetodrilus fucensis
GTAGGTGCAAATATAGATATAATACACTGTAGGTGCACATATAGATATAATATACTGTAGGTGCAAATGATTAGGAGAAAGATTGTTGATCCGATAACTCTATACTAAGCTTCAACAGCTACACTTGACTTTTAGCGGGTCACATTTAGTAATGAGACTTTTAGAACAATACAGACATTCCTCAAGTAAGGGGGTCAAGGTTAAATCTGTTTTGCTAGTTAACAATTTAACGAAGTATAACAACTCTATAATCCATCACTTCGCAGCAAACCGTAATGTCAGTAGTTAGACAGAAGCTCTGGGGGATATTTAACGAGCAACACCGAATAGTCTGAGGAACTTTCAAAAGTTCTAATTCTATATTCTTGACATCTAACTTACAAAACCCTAAATAGTATTGTTTAAAAACATAACACTTGTGTGATTATTTTAGATGTTTAGTTTGGCTCTATGCTGTGGCATTTATAAACGTTGTTTGATTATTAAGAAGGTCGGTGGATTTATACGTCGCCAGTCTGGAACCGAATCACGAACATAATGTGTATGCATCGTGAATAAAAACGAGAAGGAACATATATTAAAATCGTAAATTGTTCCATTTATAAAGCATTTAGTTCCTTCCATAGTTGTCATCGCAAATATGTAAACATTCTGTATGAAATCAAATATTTAAAGACAGTTCATGACGCCTTCAAAAGACAATTTCATTGTTGATAAAAATTCAAGGACCAGTATGTGTTTTCTCGGGGAAATATGAATTATACATATACGTGTATTTGCCCTTGGATGCTAAAAAAAACACGTTTTAAAAATATTCTATCTTTGACACTTAAGACAAGATAACCTGCCATGGAGAGGTCTTCACTGAAACCTGCCCTTGAACACCTATAAATCTATACTGTAGTGTTAACACATGTAGAACAGTCTATCCCTTTTGGGCCAATTCGCTGTGCCCTTGACCTAAACACCATCCTCCATGGGGCAAGGGATCGAACACTTCCCCCCCCCCCCCCCCCCCCCCCCCTCTCCATGGAAGGTTGGACAGGGGGAGGGAGAGCTCAGTTAGTCGCCTCCATATGTTGACTAGGTTTATATACAAGAGGTCCGTGGCCTATTTAAACTGGAGCCATTGTCTGATGGCTTAACCTTAAATGACCAATACTGGAGGGTTAAATGACCAATGGTCAAATGAAGTTATTTACTTTGTCAATCTGACTGAGACAGATTAAACATTCGAAACGTTTTTGGAATTCCGGCTACGCATAAATGTTAGTTGATTGCAATATGTCCATGTAAATATTAATGTAAATTGTCTTTACATGAACATTGTAATCCAATAATCTGTGAACATTGTATTTTGACATGCCTGCCTCATAAATAATGGTGTTTTAGAGTATTTATTCTCCGTGAAACGCATATTGTAAATAGCAGATGTGCTATCGGCGTATTTGCATTCATTTCAAATCAATTAAGCATATTAGCTGACGGCCGAAACAGGCCCATTTTAGAATCGGACTCATCCGTCGCCGTCGTCGTTAAAGTAAAAATCGACGACGTTAATTTTTTACTTTTTTTTGTCATACATGAAGCGGTTGCGCATTTTGTTGAAACTGTTTGCATATAGGATAGAAAAGAGATTTGCCAGCGGCACCGAAATCCGAAATCCAATATTTCTGCCATGGCGTCCATACCAAAAGCTAATTTTACAACCAGGCGTGTGATAGGCTTATCTATTTTTAGACTTGCTGCAAACTCAAAGATTTGAGTTCAAATACCACTGTTGGGTAAAACACTACGTAATCAAATACCAACCCGCTTGTTGACTTCACTGGTAAGGTTATGATGACATTTCGATGTTTCAGTTTGATTTATTAACATTCCACTAGCTAAGAGAATCATGCTATATATTGCATAAATGCAATTATCGGAGAGTTTTTAGTACGCATGTCTCAAATATAGGTCTTAATATTATTGGCAAACACACTGTGAACGTATAATTGCATATTCTAGGAAGTACGCATATCTCACGAGATTGTCAATTTGAAGGAGAAGCTGTATATTGGCGAATTAAAATCACAATGAAGTGAATAACCATTTTCATAGATCGGACCTGTATGGTATGTGCGCTACTAAGGAAGACTTGGTATGGTTAGCAATGATATATGTATTGTACTTTCCTATGAAATACAACTCAATTTATCTAAAAGTGTACGATAAAGTTTATTAGACCTTATCAATACAGCATTCCTACTCCCGAGATTACAAAACTTTTTTTCACTACGATTTCATGCTGAACTCAAGGTCTTGTTCACCAATTATTTTATTATACATTTTGAACTTGGGCATGAAGTCGTACTGGAAACAAATCGAAATATCGGATTGCAATGTTATCTAATATATTTATTAAGCATTACGAATGAATAATTTAATGTCAACTACATTTACAAACGCTGTTTGTACTGAACTAACCTTTGCACTGACTTGTTCTACAATTCACCTTCCAAGTTCAATTAAGAAATAGTCAGTACAAAATCCAAGTACGAACAGTTACCTGATCTTAAAAAGAAGACAATCTTTGTTGTAATGCCAAGACTACGACAGCCTCTGTAGACGCGACCCCCAGGTTAAACACATCTTGACCCACGTTTTGAGATAATCTGGAAAAAAAGATCCTCCCAAGCTTCAAGGTATGTCTCCGTGGAATTGCATCAATGTTTAGCTTACACTTTGTCTGAAGTTGAATGCTTCTACATAGCGGTATTTGTCTTACCTTAACAGGTACGTATTCTGGGATACGTATGCAAGCAAGAAATGTGTCGGTTTGTGATTTCTTTTATTGAGGCCTAATTGCCAATGCGTTGATTATTTTTTTTACAATTGCAACGAATACAAAAATATCTTGAATTTTAAAAAAACCCCGTTACGTTGACATTGAATCGAATCACTGCAGACAGTGCATTCTTTTCCTGACCTGGCCCCGAGGTCACGAAAGTTTTTTTTCAGTACGAGTTCATGCTAAACTCAAAGTTTTATTCACAAATCCTAATATAAAATGTTAGCTTGAGCATGACATCGTATTAAAATGGTTCTAAAAGATAGGGACCTGATACTGCCTCAATGTAATTATAATTAGATACAAAAGTATCGCTCCAAATAATACTGAGCGTATGTCAGTAATATTTGGAGCGATACTTTCGTATCTAATTATAATTAGATTGGATACTGCCTTTGCTGACATTATTTAATGGAAAAAAAGGTAAGACTAGATTGCTAGCCATTACGATGAAACCTGTTTCTATAATAATAATAATAGTAGTAGTAGTAGTAGTAATAGTAGTAGTAGTAGTAGTAGTAGTAGTGGTGGTGGTGGTGGTGGTAGTAGTAGTAATATTAATAGTATTATTGTTATTATTATTGTTAAATATTGTTATTATTATTTTTATATTAGTATTATTATTATTGTTATTATCTATTCCTAATACAAATACAATACTAATAAATATAATAATAAAATAAAATACTTCGCAGATTTTGGGAAATTATTTCGAGTTAAATAATTATTATTGCATTAGTAAAATAATTGCTCATGCATTTTCTAACTTGCTCTAACTGAAATTAACACATGTCATTCAAGTGGTCATTTTCGTACTTTGGATGAGATTGACTCTTGGTTGTGGTCAACACGTCCAGGGTTGCCAAGGCGACAGGATAAAGTAAGCACGAAGTTAGGAAACGTGAGTTTCCCATGTCTACACACACTACTGCTGTATAGTGTAAACCTACGCTGTTTATCTGCATGAGACCGTATCAGCTCTCCTAATCTATCACCTGGCAATAGACGGTTAGGAAGGTGTCAAAAATTAGTTTGCTGGCTTGAATCTTGGAAAGTTCGTATTTAACATTGGCCTCGTATTAACAAGGGCGTCTGTATGAAGCTATTTATGATTGAGAGGGTCAGTATGTGTAGACTGTAGATAGTGTTTTTGACACCTTTTGTTGGTAGCCAGTTGCAGGTCTTTCGCTGATCATTCTTTTCGAATTTTTATTTGGTAATTTAGCATACACATAAGAGTAATAGACACTATTTAAATTAGTAAATAATGTAATAATTAATTATGAGACTTATTGCACATATACAATTTACGAAAACATTGTATTTTTTAAATATATGCTTTTTCTTACATTTAATATTTTTCCATCCAATTTTCTTTGATATTTATATATTTAGATTCGGATATTTCGGTTTAATATCGTAATATTTTACTTTCTTCGTAAATGTTAATATTCACGAAGATTGTGTATGATATTCAAAAGTAACTGTCAAAATCAGTTTTGCGTCTTTGCATCTCTTTACTGAGACTAGAGAAGAGTGTTACACGCCACATTGCGCCTTTACATAAATCCCAAACACACCAACACCTGACTGTCAACTAATATGCAGTAAAAACGCAAACAATCTCTCTTTTCCAAAATATGAACATCAATAGGAACTTTTCCATTCATGTAAAATCTAAATTAAATTTACGCTTATTTCTTTTGCTGGAGGTATCCGTATCCGGTTTTTATTAAAGTCGAGTTTTAAGATACGGGTTTTCGTTGTTTTGTTTGCCCCGTCTCACGTGTCACGAGCTGTTGTTGTGGAGGTCTTGGGGGTATTTTGGCATTAGATTGACAACAGGTTTAATCATCAAACACTGTGTGACTTTGATTTGAAGTTACTTCTAGTTACACTATATCCATCTTCGGAGCATGTTCCTATTTGGATAGGTTCTGAGCCAGATACATGCATTTAGGTTGACAGGTTGTACTCCTTCTTCACACCAATTTTACAAAAGCGCATATGAGCAGTTATTTGAGCTATATAAATGTGTGTATATATATACACAGATAAAATAGCGTTTATTCACGTCTTGAACACATTTAATAGTTTTATTATCATAAATATATTCCGACCGCACAGAAAGCTATTTTCATGACGTTCGATAAAGTGAATGAAACCAAATTCAATTTATAAAGGTAGAAACATATAGAACTTAATGTAAACGTATAATTTTAAAGTACCGTTCTTTAAATTTCAATTAATTTTGATGCAATATATTCAGACGTTGATTCATTTGCTTCCCTTGACTTTACACTTTATTTAATTGACTGTTTGTTCATTTGACCTCGCCGCCATTTGACCTCGCCGCCAAGAGATAATACCGACACCCATTGACACCCAGTGTAATTACGAAGGTTTAAGACAATGCCACGTCTATCATCCCAGATTCTATTTCACTTCACAGATTTTCTCAAATTCTGACTGCACAATGGAACCTGTCTTTGCCATGATAAACCTCTCGTGGAATGGGTGTCAAATATTTTAGGGCTGTCGTCGAACAACCTCGGCATATCTAGCCAAGAATAGCGTTGTTCAACATTTCGAGAAGATTGGATTCTGAAATGATGTCATTGACCAATCCATGCTATAAGCCCTTCCTTTACTTTTATGCAAGTGTTTATCTGAAAGTTCAACGAATTCAACTGTTCTGGCATTCTATTGTTGAACTCGAACAAATGCCACCCTTATAGATGCGCCATCTTCGAGAAAAAGAAAATTACTGTGCAATAGCAAATTGGCAATGTTTCTAGTATTCTTTAAAAAATATTTGTTGTTCACGCGTGTTTATGTTCACGTAAAATCCTGAATTTGATTGTTATGGTAATATATGCAATGGGATTGAAAATAGTAATAATGTAGTGTAAAGAGTTATACCTTCGTGATCTATATGAAAATGCGGTTTTCATAATCACGAATAAGTCGAGAAGATAGATAGATAGAGAGAGATAGAGAGAGAGAGAGAGAGAGAGCGAGAGAGAGAGAGAGAGAGAGACAGAGAGAGAGAGAGAAATAGAAAGAGAGAGTGAGTGAGTGAATATAGAGTTTAACGTCGCTGCGGGAAAGAGAGAGAGATAGAGATATATAAATAGAGATATATAGAGAGATAGAGAGATATATAGAGAGAGATAGAAAGAGAGAGAGAGAGGGGGAGAGAGAGAAAGAGAGAGAGAGAAAGAAAGAAAGATAAAGAGAGGGACCTAGGAAGCGATAATAAAGTGTAATCAATGATTCACAAGAGTGTATGTGCATTCAATTCATTTATATTAATATATTCAACGTATTAAAACATATATTAATAATTTGCACCTTCCCAGATAATATTAGCTTTTCAGACACTTTAAGGACGCATAAAGCGTAAAAACAAGTATATGCAATAGCATATTTTTATTCCACACACATATGCAATATTAGAAATTCAAAAATAACTAATTGGATATCTTTAGTACAGGTCAATATCAAATATATTATTTTCAATATTAGAACTGGGTGTGGAGCGGATCTGGAAGAATCAACACAGTCGCACTCTTCAAGCGTGGCAAATTGTCTTGGTTTTTGTAATTGTGTGTGAATTGGAAGCACGTTTAAAGCCGTCAAATAGCATACATAGCATACATTCGGATGGCCACAGTGTCCGAATACGAAGTCGGTTGTGATGAAAACGTGGAATATTGCAACCACTCCGTATCGTTGTCTCCAGTCTGAAGTTGCAAACTACAAATATACGATGGCTTTAAAACTAATACACTAGTCATTGAATTACGTGTTCCTTCATTTAATTTAATTTATTTATTTTAATTATTGGGTGAGGGTGTTGGTTGGTTGGTTTGAATTGAGAAAAGGGGGATAGATCATCGTCGACATTGTTGACTGTGGTGTTCATTAATAAGTATCCGTATGTATGAAATATAGAACGCATTACCACGTTAAAGCTATATTCTCATTAATAGTATGTATACAATTTATATTGAAAGTTTCACGTCGAAATACATTGCAACATTTAAAGGTTTTAGTTGCATTGGTATTATTTATGTAAGTATTTGCAATGCTATTATTTATGTAAGTATTGAAACTGTCAAGTCCAATCACATTACCACGTTTAAAGTATTCGTATACACAATAAACAACTCATCGCTATATACTGTGAACTACTACTGTATTACAAATATGTGTTTTTGTTCTCTCGACACGTGACTGCCGGAATCAATACCGTGTTTCAATAAATATTTAACAAATCTGGAAGAAATGTTTACTGCGGATAACTCATATTACTTGTATCTTCCAGCAAACAATGTATGTTCCTCCAAAGATTCCATTGGTGTATTAGATAGAAATTCAAATGAGTAGACTTGACGCTTTTTGTATTAATGGTAAATGGTTGTAGCATATGCGGACATACATGTGTGAGATAGCGATATTTGTTGAAGTAGATATGTATAAATATTCAATTAAAATTGGTATAATTTGAATTTTTCATGACAACGTTTTATTAAAAATCATCCCATCCTAACAAATATACCGTAGGTAAACTGATTCAAAATCACTTTTGTTAACACTGATGAGGTAGTTTATATTAATACTACGTTGTTAAAAACTGGAGTGTGGAAAGAAAACAATAATGTATTTATTATTAAGAATAATAACATAATAGCTTTCTTAAGACGATATAATTGTATATTGATTTAAGAACTCTACGCACAATCTCTGAACAAACCTATTGCACGCACGCGGCATGTGACATGCTGTATTTCCTTCCTCAAATTAATCTTCCTATCCATGTAATCTCAAACAGAACCAGTTCAATCAGAAGCTGTCTTTAATTACCTAATCTCCATTCGATGTCAACGTGCCATTTGCACCAAATTAAATGCTGATTGGCCCATTTCGGTTGTTTTTTCTTTTCTTTATTTTAAGAAAAAATATTTAATTGTTCGATTAGTGCATGCAGGAAGCATTAAAGTCAGCATTTGTGGATTTATTTCCACGTCTCTGCTTGCTGACTGCGAACAACGTGACTCAACCTGTAGTCCTACGAGCCCATTGCTAGGAACACATTGGTATAACCTGCCAATGGATCACACAATGCTAACATTTGTCCAAGACAGACAAAACAAAGGTATTCCAACTGACGATCGACCACGAGTTGTGCGCATTGCCTTCAGCTCAATAGCCCACAGTTATTCCCCCCGCATATTTTCCAGAGAATTATCTCGCTTTCCGTGTACTCTACAGCTACAAGTTATATCAATTCATAAAATATTGACGTTATGGGAAACATTTCATTTTCGAAGAGAGTTCAAGTTTACGATGAGACAAGATCGTTGCCTTGTTTGTATTCGTTGATCGTATTGTAATAACAAATAGTCATATATGTTGATCTTTATTTCGGAATGTCTTTTCTAAATACAATATACATTTGGAATATGTAACATATATTGAACAAAATGGCCCTTTCATATTTGAACCATAGTGGTATGATAGCAATGCATTTCCTAAAAAGGTATATATTTGAAATAGGTAACATATATATTGAACAAAATGGCCCTTTCACATTTGGCTCATAACGACATGGTTGTTATTGCTATGTGATAACTGAAACATGGCATAGTTTCATATGCATATGAACACAAGCGCATTCTAAAGATGGCTCAGATAGTTTACTGTCCACGATGTCGTCCTCTCCAATGATGACCGAGTAAGCATGTATATATGTGTGTCTGTCTTCGTGTGAACCAAGATTCCATATTTACACATGATCAAAAGATGTCACAGACAATTTACTTTCCCATGACCAAATCTTGTGTCTCGTATTAACGTTTTCCGGTTAATTGGAAACACAATTACTAAATCAATTAAATTCGTAAACAAAGAAGCACAATATTTATACTGAAATAGGCACCAATGAAATTGTGTTGATTGTGTTATATTTCTTTGAAGCTTAGTGGTGCTACTCGATGAGTATGTGTGTGTGTGTGTGTGTGTGTGTGTGTGTGTGGTGTGGTGTGTGTGTGTGTGTGTGTGTGTGTGTGTGTGTGTGTGTGTGTGTTTAAATAGCGGGTCTCGTTAGCCGTATTGCTTTTACCCAATTCCAACACAGTTTTGGTCAATAACATATGTTTCCATCAAATAGAATGATATACTGAGTATACAAATTTAAGCGTGTCATTTAAATGTCAAATAATGCCAAGATACTTAATGAGAACCTTTAAGTAAAGTATTTGACAATTTAGAACATTTCCCATTGACTGGTTAATATACACGTGTATCAACATGAGTACATATTTAACTATATCGGCGCCTTCCTTCATACAAACCACTCTGTGTACTTTTACATGCGAAAGGAAGTTATTTTATTTAAATCCCGCCCAAATAAAATGAAAATTTATCATATTATTGGTAATAGTTTACATTGGAAATATAAAGTATGAATCATTCTCTTATGTTTACATATTTCCTGGCTTGATTTGCATGGTTGTTACTTCATAAACTGAAGAAGAAGAAGAAAAAGAAGAAGAAGAACTCATTGTTCTGAAAAATACCAATTCAACATTAACGAAAATATGTTTATTTCTTTGTAGTTTGTATTTAATAAAAAAAATTTTATGCTAATAGATCTATTATTTTGAATTTTAAAGACATATCCAGTTAATGTGTGTAAACTAATAGTTGTACATAACTACTTTTCAAAACGAAATCTAGAAAGAAAATACCATAGCATGTAATACTAACTTAAGAGAACTTAAATAACCTATGTTTACGTGCACATATTCAAGGCTTTACAAATTATTCGTCTTCGGTTTGTTACCTGTCTCGTGTTTTAAGCCCATGTATACCACAAGCGTAGTTAAATATTAACGGCTCCGTTTGATGAGAACAGACATGGATACGGTGCCAAGTTCCTACATGTATCTACGTCATAGAGAAGACGGTGTTAAGTAGGCCTAGGCCCTTGGGCCCTTGAAATAACAATACAGTTGCCGTCCCTATCCTATACAGGTAGGGATAACCGAACTATAATAGCATGAATGCGGTGTTTACCCTTATTTCATTTGTATGTCTTTTATTTGGACCTATGAGTGAGAGCTTAATAGTTCTGTATTCATTTATGAATAGTGGAGACAGGCAGAGAGACATTTTGGGGTTTTCGTGTGTGTGTGTGTGCGCGCGTATGTGTATATTGCATGTATGTATGAATGTGTGCATGTGTGAACATGTATGTACATATGTGTGTGAATGAGAGAGAGGTAGGGAGGGACTGAGAAAGAGAAAGTGAGAGAGAGAGAGAGAGAAAGGAGAGAAAAATGCAATTTAGTTGGTTGATGTGTGTATACGTATGTATATAGATATGTATATGTAGCAGTGTATCTATACGGGATATGTGTTTGAAAACAGTATATAGGTTATAAACCACCAATTCAAATCCCATAGACGACAGTGTTAACGTATTTATGCATAACTACTGATTCAGTTA
>JAUTBV010097324.1:1644-16682 GCA_032361325.1 Lepetodrilus fucensis
AAAGGACCCCCCCCCCCCCCCCTGGACCCCCTTTAATTCGAACACTGAGGTGGGAGACTAATGTGGGAACATAATTGACCCAAAAGTTATTTCAAGGAAATACTAAGCAAGAAAATATATAATTCCTGGAATTACCAATCTTAATTATTATTATTTATTATTATTATTTATTATTATTATTATTACTTAAGTAATTGTTCACAATGTCTGTTTGAATGATAAGAAGTACTAGAGCTACTGTTGGCAATTTCAGGCGTGTTGGGTGATTCGATACTTCTGTGAGTTGAAGTTCCGGAATGAACAGTACCTGATGCAGGCCGCCGAAATGATCAAGACTTGTCTGTGTAACGACAAAGACTTGCCCGTCCGAGTGGAGGCCGCCATAGCACTGCAGATGATGATCACCGAGCAGGAGAAAGGTATGCTACAGTGACCGCATAGCCAACAATGATTTAACTGACCATGTGAGAAAAGTTAAAATAATGTATTTCTTGATGAACCATCTTGATATATGGACATAGTTATGTTGGATTTATTTACGAATTAAATCTGTTTTCGTAAATTTACATGATGTTAAATTTAAAAGTATTTTCATTGTATATGTCAATTATTCCTAATGTGTCATGTCATTCTTATTTTGTTATGTTTCAGCCAAGACCTATATCCAACCATTTGTCAAGCCTGTAATTTTAGGTAGGTATTATTTAAAATTATTGTTTGTGAGTGCAAGCAATCTTGTTTTCTTAATCACACATGAGTGCGAACGTGCACACGTGCGGACACACACACACTTCAAACACACATATTATGTGTTGAATCATATTAGAAAAGCTTTTTTAGTTTGTGTGTTGTTGCTACCAAAAGTACTAATCGACTTTGTTGATGTTTCTATTTGTTAATTTTTGTATTCTGAGAAAAAAACCTTAGTGATTGTATCTCTATCTATCAAAATGTATGAAATAAGATTGTGTTCTACAGAGCGACTAACCTAATATTGACACATTGTGTTCTACAGAGCTGCTGAAAGTCATCCGAGAGACTGAGAATGACGATTTGACGGGTGTCATGCAGAGACTTGTCTGTACTTATACGGATGACGTCATACCCATTGCTGTGGAGATGATGACACATTTAGTAAGTAAAGTTAAACTGCCATGGTAAAATAGAGTATTTTATTCCTATGCTCAAGGGTTTTCAAGGTTCAAATCTTAAATTCTAAAATTCACAGTGCCTTAAAAAGCCATGAACTTCTTTTTTATTAAACAAGATTTATTTTTCAAAACTGTTTACGCTTGAAAACAACTGTTCAAGACAATTGCCTAGTTTGGCAGATCTTGCATACAGTTCCATTCGTACATTGTCTACCATAACTACTGTTGACGTGATACCTGTTTGTTAATTTTGCGATCAAATATATACTGGAAATTGTGACACGAATAATACCGTTTTACAATAGGACCTTGAATTCTAAAGTCATCGCCTATGAGTGAAACATTCTTGCTGCGACGTAAAGCATTCATTCATTCATTCATTCATTGAATTCTAGAGCTGCTTGTCTGTATGCATATTCGTCGCAAATGGGTGAAAGATTCCCGCAGCGATGGTAAACTCCATAATCACTGACTGTATACATGAACCTGAATACGTTTGTTTATTTCAGGCTCAAACATTTGCCCAAGTTTTAGACACTGATGTTGATGGGTCGGAAGAGAAGGCCATCACGGCGCTAGGCATTCTGAACACCATGGAGACCATCCTGAATGTCATGGAAGAGCAGAAAGAGGTAATTGGTTTACCTAAGTAGAATACAGCTTGCAAGTCATTATATTAGTGAACATTTCTAGAAAGCCACTCTAAACCCCATTAACAAATAAATAATAATAATTTAAAATAAAAATACTACATTATCCTGTCAAAATGTAGTGAATTTTATTTTGACATTTTCAGACATTTAATGTAAATATATTTTTTATTTTGGAATCAATTTGTTCAAATGGTAGGTCATAGTTTTTGCATTAATACATTTATGAGGGCTGTTTCATTCATGAAGGAATGATTTAGATTTTGTTGAGCAGTACACCATGTTATAGACAGACAGTTTTACATTGCCGTTTTAGGGTAACATTATCTCTTACTAGAATATCCCTATGTACCTGCAGGCTAAATTTCTATTCATTATTTATGATGCAAATATATTTTTCCTTTGCAGATTATAACACAACTTGAAGGAATAGTTTTAAATGTCATAGGAATTATTTTGCAGCAGAATATTATGGGTGTGTATGTGTTCATGTTTTTTATATTACGTATAAATCATCATTATTTGGATTATGAACAACTTTGATTTTGAAAATTTTAAGTTGTATGCAGTGTATTTGCAATGTTGTAATATAATAACTTTAATGATAGAAAACTTATTATTAAAAGGCTAAGTTATGTACAGTGACTGAAACTGCTGCGTTGTCTACAGACTTCTATGAGGAGGTGCTGTCGCTCATCTACAGTCTGACCAGCTCGCAGGTATCACATCACATGTGGGAGGTGTTTGGAATGATCTACCAGATGTTCCAGAAGGATGGCATTGACTACTTCACTGGTAATTGCTTCTAATACTCTCTGTACTTGTTCTATCTGGATATTATTATTATTATTTAAGTTATTTAATTTAATTAAAATATATTTATTACTTTTAATATGCTACCTGGATATGTAATGCAGGCTGACGAGAGTTCATTCAGTGTGAGAACCTGGCATCAACGCCATCAGAAGTTTAACATTTTGAGGTGTTGTTACACTTGGTCCAAATTAACAACATGTATTAGCTGGATTAATAAGATCAACTTTTTAGACTTGGTCAAATACTGAATGCCAATAGAAAGTTAATTTGGACCATGTGTGACCATGCCATGGCTTGAAACAAGGTAATTAACATCAGTGTGGAATTGAGTTGTTTGTCAAGATTAATATGAGACCAAGCAAAACTGTACGGACATGAGGAATTCTAATGATGTATGAAAGGTACACGTAGGTTTATTACTATTGATGTTGTGTACAGATATGATGCCGGCCCTTCACAACTACATTACCGTGGACACACCAGGCTTCCTTGCCAACTCACAGTACCTGCAGATCATCTTTGAGATGTGTAAAACAGTGAGTTCTAACTTGGCCGTATGTCTCTCTTTCTGTCTTGCGTACATGGAGCCTGTTCTACAGAATGATTCTGTGGAGCAAGGGCCAGGCATGTAATACATGTCTACATTAGCTGTCCCTGGTTCCAGGTACTGTACACAGGCTAATTTGTATTTCCATACTTGGCCTCGTCGCAAATGGGTGGAAGATTTCCACATTCACTCACTCACACGATACTTGGCCAGAAAAAACATTAGAATATTCCACATTATATGGGTGTTTTAGGTGAAACAAGTGGAGATAACTCTAATTCAGTTAGATTAATATAAAACCATGAAATGTTTGAAGCTGGCATCTGTACTTTTCTGTAACCCTCAACATTTCATTAGTTGCATGTTCAGAATTTCTGGTTAATGAATAATGAATCATTTTAATTGTAATGCAATTAGGCCAGTTAAAATTATGCAATGGAAGATTACATGTATCCAAACCAGGCAGTAAGACTTTTATTGTTTGCTTCTTAGGTGCTAACTGGTGATGTAGGAGAGGATCCCGAATGTCACGCAGCCAAACTACTGGAGGTTATCATACTACAGTGTCAAGGCAAGGTGGACCATGTGAGTACCCAGTCTACACAATACTAGTGCTAAAGGCATAATATCACAGATATTTATGGTTGTTTTGGACTAGTTCTTAGCTACAACTGCAAAATACATTCAGTTGACATACGTAAAATCATGTTTGTACTTCCAAAAACCTTTCCACCACTGAATGGTAAACAAATATCCACTGCAACTCCCCAATAGACAACCTGAATATGGTCGTATTGTTATTTGCTTAATTATATCAATGCAAGGGGACATAACTCAGTGGTACGACTTAAAAGTATAATATGCAACGTCAATGTTTGCTTGCAATTCCTTCATGGATCAGTTGATGTATCAAAGACCAGATAACTAGCGGAACGTTCCCTTTATTCATATAAAATATTCATATTTTGATAACTATTCAGTACTGGGGACTAAGCACATCAGTAAATAACAACTTTTGGGTGGATAAATCAACCATAATTAACCTTACGCAGCTGTCTATGTCCCAGGTAGTGATGATACCCATCGGCCAATCAGAATACAGGTACACTTATAGCTGAGAATAACTTGATTAGCCATGTGACAAGTGTCTGACAAACAATATATTGCAAGGCTAGCATAAAGCAGGTGACAACTTTGTATTCATGTTTAAATGACATTGTGAAACCATGTTGAGTGGAAGAAATGCCAATAGGAATGTTCTGTATTGACCCTATCGTCTGTTTGCATGGTTAGCACGTGGAAAAGCTTGCCGGACAGTTCGAGGGGGGCGAGGTTTCGCTTGGCTAGCGTACGGTCAATTAGTCTCAGATTGAAATTCTTTGGCTATTATACAGGTCTATCAACTGTGATATTATGCCTTTAAGGCAAACCTCCCGTACCACAAAGAACATTGGCAATCATTTATAGAATTTCCGGAATTGTGATACAAGTGATAAAAAAAATTAAAAAAATACATTAAAAAAAAATTAAACTAGACTGCAACATGTCTGAATAAATTTGGCTATCGACCTGAATTAAGATGCATCTTTTTATGGTGTATCAAGATGTCCTACTTACCTGTGTACAGTAAAGACAATCTCTCCCTTCAGGTGGTGCCGTCATTTGTAGAACTGGTGCTGCAGAGATTAACACACGAGGTTCAGACGTCAGAGTTGCGGACGATGTGTTTACAAGTGGTGATAGCAGCGTTCTACTATAACTCTCCCCTGTTGTTAGAGACGCTACAGAAGATCCAGATCCCAAACATTCAGGGTTCTATTCTGGCTCAGTTCCTCAAGCAGTGGTTACACGACACCGACTGCTTTCTAGGGTGGGTAGTTTTGTATTTGATGACAGGGTAGCTTGTCCTGCTGGAGCATACTGCATGTGCTCTAATAAGAATGACTTCAGTTCATAAGTTTTACATGGTTGCTATTAGGTTGCTATTAGTAAATTATTGGTGCATTAATTGTCAAATTTCTCATTGATCATTTTCATGAGAATTGTGATGATTAGTACATTTATAATTTTCCCAATCCCTGCACTGTTGTGTGGATATCAATTTTAATTAGTTGTCTTTGTTACTTTATGTAATTAGCGCAAATTTCCAGTTAATTTATGTGATTGAAAGTGTAAATCCAAGAAATTATGTTATTATATTATCACTTGATAAAAGAATTGCGTTTTCCTGTGGAATTGATTTGTAGTGGAGTCGCTCGCATATTTAAAAAATAATAATTGAAAGTGGCTTTGAACCCCAAATCAACAAACAACCAATCTCACACTATCTGATTACTATGGGATCGTTGCATGTAGGTGAAAGATTCCTACTGCGACATGAAACTATAAATCTCTCATAATTCACTACTATCACTATCTCTTGATTTCAGTCTGCATGACAGAAAAGTTTGTGTTTTGGGTCTGTGTTCCATCATCAACATGTCCCACAGCCGGCCGGACGAGATCTCCGCCATTAGTCCTCAGGTCATTCCATCAGCTCTGCTGCTCTTCCAGGGACTGAAACGTGCATATGCAAGTGAGTGGAGATAGCTGTACACTACTTGGGGTGGGTTAAGGCTACATATTGCACTACCTTTCTATAAAGTAGTGGCTGGCTGAATGGGTTCGTAGAAAAATAGCAGGAAATCAGTTTGCACATGCATTAAGTCCATTCGCTTCGTGCTGTAATTTTCCCTACAAAACAATACAGGGTCAAAATGCGTAGTGAAAAGTATTACATATGCTGGTTGAATGGCTACCGTAGCATTATGTAGTAAAATGTAGTGCAGCCTTTTCTTGTAGCAAATGACATAACTGACTCCAACCTTGGCTGTTGTCTACATGGACATTTTCAGCGGATCCATTGATTAATTGTCATTGGGTTGATTTATTTGCACTTGATGTGGCTTGGGGCCTCCTCCCATGCCTTGGCATGTTTTCTGCTGAAATATCATGTCTGTTGCATGTGACGTGTTGATCGTGACATATTTGGTTGTTCTCAAGCCTTGATAATTAATACAAGTTGTTGCTACAAATCGCACTGTGAGAGTCCACCTTTAGCTGGAAAGTACCTTAGGTATAAATGATTTATATCTTTATAGTGCAATATGTACTAAATTTAACATGTAGAGTTTATTATCTTCCTATTTGTGCAGGTCGAGCAAAGGAAGAGGATGATTCTGACGATGATGGGAGTGGAGCAGAGGACGACAATGATGGAGGTACGTGGAGAACTTACTGTTGTTTTCTACCTTGCACAACTTGCCCAGCTATCTCCAGTAAACTTTCCCAACTTATCATCCGAAAAATATTGACTATTATCATCCAACGGAATTTTGACGATTTTGTTGAACCTTTACAACATAGATTTCGTTCTGTTTTAGAAATATTGGAGAGTGACGAAGACGAAATTGATGAAGATGGAACGCAATATTTAGAAAAATTAGAGAAATCTGTGAGTATCCATTGCAGTGAATTCCAATGAATTGTGATGCTGTTTTCAGAGAGGTTATGATACATGCTGTTTTCATTGATGCTGATGATGATTGTCGTGGTGTTTTCAGAGAGGTGATGATGATTGTCGTGGTGTTTTCAGAGAGGTGATGATGACGATGAAAGTGATGCCGAGTTCACGGACGAGGGTGCTGAAGAGACTGCCCTGGAAAGTTACAACACACCTTTAGATGACGACCACTGTCATGTGGATGAATACTTCATTTTCAAACAGGTTCTTCATGGTATGGCATCTTTATAAGTTTGTGAACATTTTCTCATTTCCCAGAATGGTCATCATCAATAACTCTCTCCATGCTGGATGCAACTGGAGATGTCCTAAAGAGCAGTGTCTGTGCCTAATCCAGCAGGGAAAGGGTTAAAACATAATTTAATTAAGAAATATTATTATCCCTCCAAAAAATTAGAATCCTATAAAATATATATATATTTACATTTTGTGCTAAACGTCCATGCTAAACTGACAAGTCTTGATATTAGTGAAAGATTCTAAAATGTGACTCTAAACCCCAATTAAAAAAATATATAAATATAAAAAAAATATCCATGCAGTTCCTAATGATGAAGCAAAGAAATAGCTGCACTTTTATTTTGCCTTGCCCGGCAAGCTTGGGCGTTTTCGATTATATTATCCTCGTTGTCGGATAAATTCATGACATTACCACACACTCGAACAACGATCCTCAGCGCTTTATTTAGAAATCCTCGTGCTCCGACAACAAAATCGAAAACAGCCTTATTTACACACACGCAAAGCGGCGTACGCCGACAGAGCAGCCCTACTACTAATATTTTGGGCAAATATTAACGGATCAGTAAATATATTTTTACTCTTCCTGTAATAAAACAAATTATAAGAATTGATTACTTCTGTTGTCATCCATAATATATTTTCATCAGCATGGCTAAGTATTTATTTGACATTTGTGTTGTGCAGCCCTCCAATCGTCGGACCCGGGGTGGTATCAGTCGTTAACCAGTGTGCTGACACCGGAGCAGCTGAAGGAGTTGGAGGAGGTGTTTCAGCTGGCCGACCAGAGGAAAGCTGCTGCAGGTGGGCCACTCTGCAGTAAACTCTCCTCTGTCAAGCAGGGAGGAAATATTCCTGCTGTCATGTATATATTTCAATCAATACTGTCTCTGCTGGCAATGGGTAGGTGGTGGTAGTTGTTAGCCAGACGGTACGAGAGGCTAGACAGTCTCCATGGCCTAGATCCGTAGTTTAATACCTGGCCACTTCGTACCAAAATATGTTTAAAAGATGGTACTAGTTTGACATTCAGCATTATATGGGCAAAGCAAGAACCTATTGGCTCAGAGTCAGTATAATGTAATGTGTCCCAAGTGAAGTATTGAAGGGCAAGTTCAAGGGCCTTTTTTCCCAAAAATAGATATGCTTATTATCTTCTCAACAATATACACTTTGACATCATTTTTCAGTTCTTTGTATTTTTAATATTTAATTGAAATTCACAAATTTGAAACGTTTGATGAAGCGTACATTGGTTATCTTTCTTGATTATTGGGAACCATGTGACATTTGGCCCTCTAACTTGACCAATGAAAAGCTGCAAGTGCACGTGCATCCTATCCAAAACAGCTAACAATCGGAACTTGGCGAGGTCAAATAGTCGACAAAGCATGCCCCTAACTCCCGGCAAAACCGAGAGCACAAGGAGCGGATAAATTCATTACGTCACCACACACTCCGACAACGATTCGCAGTGTTCTATTTAGACATCCTCGTGATCCGAGTACCCCGACAACAAAATCAGTGATAATTGAAAACACACACACACACACACACACACACACATAGACACACACACACACACACACACTAGCCAGTGCCTCATCTTGTGGGAATGTTGTATTCATTTCTCAAATTTTCTTACTTTGCAGATTCCAAACAGATAGAACAGCGAGGCGGCTTCGTGTTCACAAATAAGCAAGTTCCTACAACCTTCAATTTTGGTAGCATGGGTTAATGACACTCTGTGTTTATAGAAGGGAAGAAAAAAAGACTTAATAACAAGCGTATTAGTTCATCCCACTTAGGAATGGAAGCCTGATTTATCGCGTTTGTGGGATTCCAGGAAAAGCTATGCCTGCATTTGCTGATTTCTGATGGCGTACTGTGACGCACTCCCAAGTGTTTGCCTGTCATGGTGAACGAAGAAGTGATATCACGCGACGGCTTCTTGTTTGATGTTCACATGTGTTTGACATCAGTTGAAGTACAGATGTGACCATAAAAATGTTGCAATGTTACGCAAAATTGATACAAAAGTGATTCTGCGTTTGCGAGTTGAACTTGTAACATAGTGTACGATATTCCCCTGCATCCAAGAACCCTTCTGTGCTTTGGACACCTCTGCTTGTCTGGTATATAAAGAAACATTTTGGAAGAACATTTGTTACATCCCACAGCCTTGTTAAGGAATATCGGCATGAACAGTATGTTGTGGATTGTCAAAATTGTCAGTCCACGATTAAAACAATTGTAAATTATCACAGTGTTTTTGCTCCCCCATTTCCTTGTGTAATTGATCTGTGATAAAAAGAAAACGTGCATTATTTGGGGGAGCAGAAGTTTGAAGTAATGTAAAGTTGCCTGGGTCATATTGGCTGCTACGGCTTGACGGTGACGACACTGGTGGAGACTTGCTTCCTCTGTTAGAATAGCCACTTGTGAAGACCCTGCAGCAGTCCAGAGAAAATTTGCTACAATTTGTACAGTGATGGTAACTTATGATTAAACTGTACATACTTTTTTCTACATTACTGTTTAGTTGATTTATGAATGCTTCTGAATATGTACCAATAGCTACTTGTTTGTGTATTACTACTGGGATTAAAATTTACCTCCTCAGCATATGCTGGTATTGTATACTCCTCAGAGCGTTGAGGTGGCAGCAGTGCAGACTGATCCATTGATCACAGGAATAACAGTACCGGATACGGACAGCTACAGAGGTTATAGCCCAGTGTATTTGACAGAAGTGTAGGCACAATGGTCTGTGTAGGATGTGTCGCCACTAGCATCATTTTACCATTAATTCCTACAACTTCTCAGTTAGTATATTACTTGTAGCCACTTCTATTTGGGATTAAAGGCATATCACAGTTGATAGACCTGTATAATCGGACAAACAAATTTCCACTAATTACGCTTGATTTATCCACCCAAAGATAGTTATTTACTCATGTACTTATCCCCCAGCACCCGATAGTTATAAAACAATATTTTATATTAAATAGGGGAATGTTCTGCTATTTATCTAGTCTTTGAAGCATCACTTTCTACAGAAGGATTGTGCTAGCAAACCGAGTTATGTCCCTTCTATTATAAAGAGCCATTGGCCGTATTTGATTTAAACCCGATTCAAGAGTCGCAGAGGGGTTGCAGTGAAGATTTGTAAAACACACAGCGGTGGAAAGGTTTTTGGAAGTACAAACATGATTTTATGTATGTCAAGTGAATATACTTTGCAGTTATAGCTAAGAACTAGTCCAAAACCGCCATAAATATCTGTGGTATTATGCCTGTGATCATCATCATCATCATCAGCAGCAGCAGCAGCATCATCATCAATAATATCAATAATGGTATTATTATTATCTATATTATCATCAGACTTGCCAGCAGCTGGTGGAGATGCATCCAGGTAGTAGCTATGCCCTGTACCTCCTGGGGTCGGCGCAGTTCACCAAGTACGAGAACACGCCACCCGGCGACCAGGCCGACAAGCTTCTGGAGGACGCCAAATCATCCTTCAAGTCCGCCATCGACATGGAGGGAAAGCCTGCCTCGGAGGAGGCCATAGAACTCCTCACAGGTATTTCACCCATATATTTCATCAGCTGAGAACCAGTTTTAAAAACCAGTCCAATTTTAAAGTCCTGCTATATATTTGTGATATTACGTGAAAGATTCTAGAAAACGACTCTAAACCTCAATTAAAAAATAAAAATAAAACAATTATATTTGTATGTCTTACTTTATATTTGTACAAGTCCTACCGGGTACCTTCTATTTTGCTCAACTCCTACATTCTATTTCTACAAGTCCTACTTTCTATTTCTACAAGTCCTACTTTCTATTTATAAAAGTTCTACTTTCTATTTATAAAAGTTCCTACTTTATTTTATATTTCTACAAGTCCTTTCTATTTCTACAAGTCCTACTTTCTATTTCTATAAGTCCTACTTTCTATTTGTACAAGTCCTACTTTCTATTTGTATTTCTGTCAGGGCAGCAGTGGTGGCAGGACAAAGTGAAAGCAGAAGAAGCAAAGAAGAAGGCATCCGAACCCAAGGTTGCAGCACCAGCAGCCGGAGCCAGAGGAGGAGCAGCCAGGGGTGGGGCAGCAGGGCGCGGGGCACCTGCTGCAAGAGGCAGGGGAGCAGCTACTGCCCCTACTAAAGGAGGTAGGATCATTGTCAGTTCAATCCAAATGTTAAAAAAATAAAAATTTAATAATAAAATATATAATGATTTCTTTCTCTTTTTTGTTTGTGAATTCACATTGGGATAATAGGTTTCTGAATATCCCATAAATATATTTCTTTATATATATATTTTTTTTTTTAGATTCCAGTTTGTATTTGGATTATGCGTTACTGCATGAATAACCCAGAAATGTCTTAATACTTTACCAGTACATGGTGTTTTTGTTTGCACTGCAACTTTTTATTTTGATTATATTTTATACTAAAGAGTTAAGATAAGAATATTTGCAGATTTACAGGATTTCACAACTTTATTATGATTGATTTTGTCCTAAAGAAATGACACCAAAGAAGAGATGTCCTAGCTTGCATTGCTGAGATATTTTAATGAAGGCTTCTTTATTATTATTATATTTTTTTGGGTGTGATTTATTTAATTTTTTATTTTATTTTATAGGAGAGGTTATTTAAAAATGCTAATGACCTTTGACACTTGACCTTGCAGCACCTGCACCTCGTGGAGCACCTGCTAGAGTAGGAGCCAGAGGAGCCCCAGCGGCTGCCAGAGTGAGACGATGATAATAATACAATACTATAATAATAATGATACAAAATAATAATAATACAAAATAATCATAATTATTTTAATTATAATAATGTTTATATTTATTATGGGTCTGGTCCACTTTTCTTTCAGGGAGGGGCTGCAGGTAAGCCCGGGGCTGCAGCGACTAAGCCCGGAGCCACAGGTAAAGCTACCGCCTCTCGGTCTGAGCCTACCTGCACCACTAACAAAGCAGTTACCTCCCCTGGTGCTAAAGGTGTGTGCATGCTTTGTTTGAACATCTTCAGCACAACGGGGCTTTGGTTGAGGGTTTCATGGGAGCAAATTGATAATCATAGAGATCAATTTTGACTGGGTTTTTTTTCTCTCCAGAAAGTTATATGAAATTGTAATACATGTAGTTATGAAAGTACATTGTTTAATTGATACATCCATTGGAATAAATTGCATACATTTCAGATTCACAACTTTTCCGATTTCTGTTGGTTCTATAATTTGTATGACGAATAAACATGTCCAGGTGAAAAATTATGTTTGCTACAAAACAATATGTTGCCTTATTATTTTCTTTCAGTATATATTTTGCATTAGGCTTTGACATTCACTTGTTCCCAAGATTGTTTTGATTAATTAATTGTCCGTTAATTAATCTGTTGAATGCTTTTATGTCAGATCTGTGTATGCATTTTCATTTCTTGATACATTTTGTAATACCTCTCATTTTCGTTAGTCTTCCTTTGTAAATTTGTTGTGGGTTTAAACTCCGACATTTTATTAAAACCATAACAAATTTGTTGTTCTGACTGTTATTGGTGTTGGTTCAGTTTCTAGCATTCATTTCTTATTGCAATAATACATTAATAATAATATTAATTACCATATGACAATTCTTTCATATATACATATTCTTTGCAAAAGATTTAGAAATCTATGTGAATATATGCTGATCTACTTAATATTGTAAATCTTTCATTGAGCAATTCTGTGGCTTGGTCATCTAATTGTGCTTTTGATTGAAACGTTTTTCATTTTAATAAAATTCCAACAAATTATCTACAAATAAACTTATTAAAAAAAAACTTGTTAAAAAAAATATATATATATATTTTCTGATAATGAGTAAATATTCAAATACAAATGTCATGGATGAGAGAACTAATAGGTGAAAGATTCCTGCAGCAACGTTAAACATAATCATTGCTTAAACATAATCACTGCTTAAAATATGCTTTACAGCTTTATTACCAATCCTCATTAATTTCTTTTAATAAAAATATGTCTAATATTATGCAGTTCCGTATTTTTAAAATATTTCACAGAGGTTAAAGTGGAACCAGTCAAAACTGCCTCCCCTCCTCCCGCCCAATCATCAGGCCCCGCCCGGAAGCCTGGACCAATCAACAAGAAAGTGTACCACCCCCGTCTGGGGTTGGCCAGGGCCCTACGAGCTGGGTCCGAAACTGAACAAGCTCAGAAGTATTACAACGAGGTCATCACCATGGCGCCCAATGTGGGTAATAGCTTGATGCACATGCATAGTGTGGGTGGGGGTTGGTGATAGTCTGTCGGACTTCAAACCCGGCCTTGGACATCAATGTCCGTGGGATCTTTTTCTGATGTCAGATGGTATAAGGATGCATTTCTGAGCTATAGTTATTTTTCTTGGTTTGTAAGTACCAATAAGTAGTAGTGGAAGGTTAGAAGAGGTTTGGCATTGTGCTACTGGTTGTTCGTACAGCCGTGAAATAATATAAAAGTGAAATAATCTTGAAAAGCAGCTCATCCTAAAAAGTTTTTAAATAAAATAAAACTAGAAAAAGAAGAGCAATTAATAATACATTAACCCTCTCCATGCTACATTAATCACATCCACTGGGGGTCTAATCTCGAAACGTTGTTACAAACTTCTTAACCTAAGAACAGTTCATAGCTATACTATATAAGAATCATTAAGATTGTCGTACGATCGTAAGAACATTTCGAGAACAGGCCCGCTGCTCTTTAGAACATCTACTTTTGCCTTCAGCTTGGATAGGGTAAAAGATGTGAATATTTATTGTTTATTACAAAATTTACCAGGTTTACTGCACAGGGGTAGGTAGAAATAAGTGAAAATTTATGGATAGCTAGGAGGGCACTCTATTCTGGAATCTAGAGTGCCCTCCTAAACATCTATAATGAAAAATAAATTTCTCAACCGTTTCAAGGTGGCTTGGTAATAATCATACCAGAAAAATATTATGTGTGATTGTGTATATTTATGTGTATTAAATAACAAAAACAGTTTAAAAAACAAAAACAGAACGAACAGACTATTGAAAATCAAGAGGGCCAAAAGGGCACGCCAGAATTGAAGTTAGCATGCCCAACAGTGGTTTTAAGTGCCTTTGGCCTGCGGGTAGACGCTATTTCCACCCCTGCTTCAACATTCAGCACTACAGATGTTGTGTGTTTCCTCCTGCCCTAAACTGACAAGTCGAGATAATAGTGAAATAATCTAGAAAGTGACTAAACCCCAATTTAAAAATAATTTTAAAAAATAATTAAAATAAAACATTTATTCTCTTTCAGTTGCATGATGCCTTCATAGAAAGCGCAGAGATGCTGACAAAAAGCGATCCAATGGCCGCAGTGGATATCTACGCCAAATATCCTATTCCAGAAAATCCCTCCTTCAATGACGCATACATCTTCGGGGAGATCGTCAGAATACTCATGAAGCTGGAGAAGTACGATGATCCCAGACTGGCTCCAAACCTGATCGCCTGTGGTCGTGCTTTGGGAATAGGTACAGAACCCAGTCTCGAGAATTTTAATGGACTGTATTAGACAAATTATTAGCTGATTATTTTTTTTTTTACATGATGATAAGAATAATAAATAATAATAATAATAATATTAATAATTAATAATTAATAATTAATAATTAATAATTAATAATTAATAATTAATAATTAATAATATTATTAATAATAAATAATAAATAAACAAATAAATAAATGTATATTGGCGCAGTTGTTATTATAGAGCTGTTTACAAATATGTTTAATGGGGATCCTCGGGGTCATTTGAAAATCTGCAATGTTACTAGTTATAGGTATCCCCTGCAAATTGACCTTACGCTAGCCAAGCGAAGCCTCACCTCCCTCGAAATGTCCGGCAAGCTTTTCCATGTGCTAATCATGCAAACAGACGATCGGGTCAATATAGAACATTCATGTTGGCATGTCTTCCACTCAACATGGTTTCACAATGTCATTTATACCTGAATACAAAGTTGTCACCTGCATTATGCTAGCCTTGCA